>OLKM01000076.1:0-29395 GCA_900291075.1 Melanogrammus aeglefinus
GATACCACCACGAATAGACGTTCACCACGGCACTAAGACCACAGCTGTGGGTGGAGGTGGACCCTCCCCCGAGTCCAGCGCCCCTGCGTGACTTCACCCCTCCCCCGTACCTTCAGGATGAGCTCCACCACCTCGGTGTGGACCAATCCGTGGACGGACTCGCCGTTGACGTGGGTGATGAGGTCACCGGCACATAGCCCCGCCTCCTGGGCAGGACCGGTGTCCTCCACATGCTGTCATGACAAACACGGTCAAAAGCTCACTGTTACTCGCACATAATATCAGACTCGCTAAGTATTTTGTAAAAGCAGCAACAGAAGCTGTAATGTTTAGTTTGCCTATATGGCGCGGATTTCAGAACTAACACGATTCTTGTCATGACATTGCGCTCACCAGCACCGATTTAACAAATGTGCAGCACTATACGATCCCAGAGCCAGGAAATCGGGCACGTTGCTAATCGTCGGAAGACTGGCCTACACTAACAAAGATTGAGGTGCGATGTCTCTTTACTGTAATCATTCACAGAGTTTACAAAATATTAGAAAATCAAGGGGTTTAAGAAGCTGACATAAATGTTTTTTACATTTTTATCATGAAGGTTCCAGTAGTTTTTATATCTGCTCAATGCAGCAACTCCTGAGAGTAGTTGCGTTGCGAGTGACATAAATATACTGCCGCATTTCAACCAAAGTTGTCTCCATTATGTTGTTCCATTTTCTCTCGTTTTCTTCATTAGCATTCTTCTTCTTGCTATGATCGCATTCATTTTTGTAGTAGTTACTGTGTACTCAGCGTAGTGCAGTGAAGTCAGTTGGTAAACACTGCGCGTGAACTCCAGCTGTTCGTAGGATTCCCTCCCCACCCCGCACTCGAACTGGGGCGTGGTTCCCCTCAGGATAGGTAAGGGAAGGGGACTCGAACCAATTTTTTGGGACTACTTTTCGCCGAATCGTCCACGGGGTGGCGCTTCGAGTTCCCGCGAGCACTTCGATAGGGGCAACTTTGGAAGTAAGTTCGGGGCGCTTTTTTGACAGAACTTTGCCGGGAATTGGCCCGGAAGGCTGCACCGGGCCGCGCCCGCCCTTCGCCTTAGGGGCACTTTTTTTAGTAAAGTTCGGGGCACTTTTGACAGAACCTTGCCGGGATTGGCCGGAGGCTTACCGGGGCCGCGCCCCTTCGCTTAGGGGCACTTTGGAGTAAGTTCGGGGCATTTGACCAGAAGTTTTGGGCTGTGATTGCCGGAGGCTCACGCGGGCCCTGCGTCACCTTCGCTTAGGGGGCACTTTGGGACGTAAGTTCGGGGAGGCCGCTTTATTAGGGGGCACTTTAGGAGTAAGTTATGGGGGAGCTTTTAACAGAGGTGTACCTGGCGCACGCCACTTCAATCTTAGGCGGCACTTTGCTAGTAAGTTGGGGCGCTTTTTAGGGGCACTTTTGGAGTAAGTTTGGGGCACTTTTTAGGGGCACTTTGGAGTAAGGTTTGGGGCGCATTTTTAGGGGCACTTTGGATCAAGTTTTGGGGGCACTATTTAGGGGCGCTTTTTTAGGGGGGGCACTTTTGGAGTAATGTTTTGGGGGCACTTTTTTTTTAGGCGGCTCTTTTTTAGGGGCACTTTTGGAGTAAGTTTGGGCGCTTTTTAGGCACTTTGGAGTAAGTTTGGGGCACTTTTTAGGGGCGCTTTTTAGGGGCACTTTGGAGTAAGTTTGGGGCACTTTTTAGGGGCGCTTTTTAGGGGCACTTTGAGTAAAGTTTGGTCAGCAATTTTTAGGGGCACTTTTGGGAGTAAAGTTTTGGGCGCTTTTTAGGGCACTTTTGGAGTAAGTTTGGGGCACTATTTTAGGGGCACTTTTGGGAGTAAGTTTGGGCGCTTTTTAGGGGCACTTTCGGCAGTAAGTTTGGCACTTTTTAGGGGCGCTTTTAGGGGCAGCTTTTGTAGTAAGTTTTGGGGCACTTTTTTAGGGGAGGACAACAGCTTTTTTAGGGGCACTTTGGAGTAAGTTTGGGGCGCTTTTTAGGGGCAGCTTTGGAGTAAGTTTGGGGCACTTTTTTAGCGCGCGCTTTTAGGGGCACTTTGGAGTAAAGTTTGGGGCACTTTTTAGGGGGCGCTTATTAGGGGCACTTTGGAGGTAGTTTTGGGGATTTTTAGGAGTACATTTGGAGGTACGTTTTAGGGGCGCTTTTTCAGGGGCACTTTTTGGATGTAAGTTTGGGGCACTTTTTAGGGCGCTTTTTAGGGGCACTTTGGAGTAAGTTTGGGGCACTTTTTAGGGGCACTTTGGAGTAAGTTTGGGGCGCTTTTTAGGGGCACTTTGGAGTAAGTTTGGGGCACTTTTTAGGGGCGCTTTTTAGGGGCACTTTGGAGTAAGTTGGGGGCGCTTTTTAGGGGCACTTTGGAGTAAGTTTGGGGCACTTTTTAGGGGCACTTTGGAGTAAGTTTGGGGCGCTTTTTAGGGGCACTTTTGGAGTAAGTTGGGGGCGCTTTTTAGGGGCACTTTGGAGTAAGTTTGGGGCGCTTTTTAGGGGCACTTTGGAGTAAGTTTGGGGCGCTTTTTAGGGGCACTTTGGAGTAAGTTTGGGGCACTTTTTAGGGGCACTTTGGAGTAAGTTTGGGGCACTTTTTAGGGGCACTTTGGAGTAAGTTCGGGGCACTTTTGACAGAAGTTTGCCGTGATTGGCCGGAGGCTCACCGGGGCCGCGCCCCTTCGCTTAGGGGCACTTTGGAGTAAGTTCGGGGCACTTTTGACAGAACTTTGCCGGGATTGGCCGGAGGCTCACCGGGGCCGCGCCCCTCCGCTTAGGGGCACTTTGTAGTAAGTTCGGGGCACTTTTGACAGAACTTTGCCGGGATTGGCCGGAGGCTCTCCGGGGCCGCGCCCCTTCGCTTAGGGGCACTTTGGCGTAAGTTCGGGCACTTTGACGGGGCACTTTGGCGGGGCACTTTAAGTTCGGGGCACTTTGGCGGGGCACTTTAAGTTCGGGACACTTTGGCGTAACTTCGGGGCACTTTGGCGGGGCACTTTAAGTTCGGGGCACTTTGGCGGGGCACTTTAAGTTCGGGGCACTTTGGCGTAAGTTCGGGGCACTTTGGCGGGGCACTTTAAGTTCGGGGCACTTTTGCGGGGCACTTTCAGTTTGGGGCACTTTTGCGGGGCACTTTAAGTTCGGGGCACTTTGGCAGGGCACTTTAAGTTCGGGACACTTTGGCGGGGCACGCGGGGTGTGTGTGTATATGTATGTAGGGTGCTGTCTATGTGGACCTTCCTGTGTCTTGAATAAAGTTATAATAATAATAGTAATAATAATAATACATTTGTTGTAATGAATTAAAGATCAGATCACATACAGACATTTGACGGCACTATCATGTAAATTGGTTAACTTGTATATTTGTTATAATGAATTAAAGCTCACAACCTATGGAGCTGACGTGCCATTATTGTTCAATAATTAGGCCTAATAATGCAATAATAATAATAACCGGAGATTCATTCCATCTCGGAGGACAGGCTGAGGCCTGCGCACACGTGCGTAATGATGCAATACTACGAGAGAGGCGCACGCGCCTACGGAGGCAAATACTTAGCTTACCACACCGTTATTGTTCCATAATTAACGCGATGAAATAATTAATAATAATAAATAAATGGAGATTTCTGTAATAATAATAACCCGAGATTCATTCATTCCATCTCGGAGGACAGGCTGAGGCCCTGTGCACACACGTGCGTAATGAATGCAATACTACCAGAGAGCGCACGCGCGCACAGCGAGGCAGAATACGAAGGCTTACACACCGTTATTGTTCCATAATTAACGATCGAAATAATAATATATAATAAATGGAAGATTCTGTGTTAATAATAACCCGAGATTCATTCCATCTCGGAGGACAGTGGCTGAGGCCGTGTGCAACACGTGCGTTAATGATGCAATACTACCGAGAGAGCGCACGGCGCCTACGGAGCAAATACTTAGCTTACACACCGTTTATTGTTCCATAATTAACGATGATATAATAATAATAATAATATTATAATGGAGATTCTTGTAATAATAACCCGAGATTCAATCCATCTCGGAGGACAGGCTGAGGCCTGCGCACACGTGCGTAATGATGCAATACTACCGAGAGCGCACGCGCCTACGGAGCAAATACTTAGCTTACACACCGTTATTGTTCCATAATTAACGATCAAATAATAATAATAATAAATGGAGATTCTGTAATAATAACCCGAGATTCATTCCATCTCGGAGGACAGGCTGAGGCCTGCGCACACGTGCGTAATGATGCAATACTACCGAGAGCGCACGCGCCTACGGGAGCAAAATACGAAGCTTACCACACCGTTATTGTTCCATAATTTACGATTGAAATAAGCCATTATTGTTCAATAATTAGGCCTAATAATGCAATAATAATAATAACCGGAGATTCATTCCATCTCGGAGGACAGGCTGAGGCCTGCGCACACGTGCGTAATGATGCAATACTACCGAGAGCGCACGCGCCTACGGAGCAAATACTTAGCTTACACACCGTTATTGTTCCATAATTAACGATGAAATAATAATAATAATAATAAATGGAGATTCTGTAATAATAACCCGAGATTCATTCCATCTCGGAGGACAGGCTGAGGCCTGTGCACACGTGCGTAATGATGCAATACTACCGAGAGCGCACGCGCCTACGGAGCAAATACTTAGCTTACACACCGTTATTGTTCCATAATTAACGATCAAATAATAATAATAATAAATGGAGAGATTCTGTATATAATAACCGGAGATTCATTCCATCTCGGAGGAACAGGCTGGAGGCCCTGCTGCACACGTGCGTAATTGATGCAATACTACCGAGAGAGCACGCGCCTACGGAGCAAATTACGAAGCTTAACCACCGGTTATTGTTCCATAAATTAACGATCAAATATAATAATATAATAAATGGAGATTTCTGTAATAATATCACCCGAGATTCATCTCCATCTCGGAGGACAGGCTGAGGCCTGTGCACACGTGCGTAAATGATGCAAATACTACGGAGAGCGCACCGCGCTCTACGGAGCAAATACTTAGCTTACACACCGGTTATTGTTCCATAATTAACGATGAAATATAATAATAATAATAAATTGGAGAATTCTGTAATAATAACCCGAGATTCAATCCATCTCGGAGGACAGGCCTGAGGCCTTGCGCACAGCGTGCGTAATGATGCAATACTACCGAGAAGCGCACGCGCCTACGGAGCAAATATCTTAGCTTCACACACCGTTATTGGTTCCATAATTACGATCAAATAATAATAATAATAATAAATGGAGATTCTGTAATAATAACCCGAGATTCAATCCATCTCGGAGGACAGGCTGAGGCCTGCGCACACGTGCGTAATGATGCAATACTACCGAGAGCGCACGCGCCTACGGAGCAAATACTTAGCTTACACACCGTTATTGTTCCATAATTAACGATCAAATAATAATAATAATAAATGGAGATTCTGTAATAATAACCCGAGATTCAATCCATCTCGGAGGACAGGCTGAGGCCTGCGCACACGTGCGTAATGATGCAATACTACGGAGAGCGCACGCGCCTACGGAGCAAATACGAAGCTTACACAACCGTTATTGTTTCCATAATTAACGATCAAATAATAATAATAATAAATGGAGATTCTGTAATAATAACCCGAGATTCATTCCATCTCGGAGGACAGGCTGAGGCCTGTGCACACGTGCGTAATGATGCAATACTACCGAGAGCGCACGCGCCTACGGAGCAAATACGAAGCTTACACACCGTTATTGTTCCATAATTAACGATCAAATAATAATAACTTTACTAATAATAACAACTTACTCCAAAGTGCCCCTAAAAAGCGCCCCCAACTTACTCCAAAGTGCCCCTAAAAAGCGCCCCTAAAAAGTGCCCCAAACTTACTCCAAAGTGCCCCTAAAAAGCGCCCCAAACTTACTCCAAAGTGCCCCTAAAATAATAAAAAGTCTCCCGTGTGATTTCCTGAAAACTGTCTACTCTTCAATTAATTAATCATGAAGGCATTAAGGTAGGGGTCTGAAACTGCAGTATGGTGCACGGGACACCACAGGCAATCCCCTCGCAGAGTTTCAGACCCCGTGCGACCTTCCCGAGTGTCAAAGGGTCAGCCGTGACCTTTGACGGCGCGCCGACCGCGTGACTGTCTCATTTCAGGCATAATTCCTAAACGCGTTTTAGCCGGCGGTCTGAAAACCGGTGGTCGTCTCGGGGAGATGAGGCTCATCCACAATGACGAGTTTCAGACCCGTGCGGGCCCCTCCCAAGGGTCAAAGGTCAGCCGTAGAGAATGATTCGGGACACTTTTTAATGGAAGAAGTGCCCCCGAAACAAAGCCAGGCCGAGAAAGGTCACACGGGGTCAGGAAAGCTTTCAGAGTCTCATTTCTGCCCAGATTTTTGACAATGTCGTGCGCCACAGAGGACCTTCCAGCTAGGACATCTTGGCCACGTCGCGATACGACCACCGCAGAGCTACTTGGCTTCGCCGAAGGGTCTACCGGGCCGGGACTCTGGCAGACTGACGAGGGCCTCTCGGGAGGGCCGCAGGCCAAATTCAAAGCGGTTCGGTCCATTTCTGCGGCGACGGCAAACACTCAAAGGGAGGAAAAGGCGAGCGATCGAAGCCCCCCCCTTCGAAAAGTACAGGTCCGAGCGGCACGGTTCGGACGTCCCTCCGCTCGTCCAGAGCCCCCGGACGACATATAAAAAATTCAGGCTCCTGCGACCTCTAGAAAAGAAAATCCTCTGAAATCAACTCACAGACCGAGGGGTTGTCAGAGTGTACGGGTCTGATGGCTTTTGTGTGGATTTTTGGGTGCGTGAGGGAAAAAAAAATGCCAGACACTTTGTTGATTTTTTTTTCCAGATTATCCTTCAGTGGCTCTGGGGGAACCTCTGTGGCGAATCTGGTGGCCCTGGGGTCAAAGGTGGCCGCGCGGCGGCCAAAGAGACTCGTTTTTACAAAAAAGTGCCCCGAGGTGCCCCAAAGTGAAGACGACGCTGTCTCTGTTTAATTAGGCATCGAAGCTTTGAGGTAGGGGTCTGCAACTGCAGTATGGTTTACGGGACACCACGGGCAATCGCCTCGCAGAGTTTCAGACCCGTGCGACCTTCCCGAGCGTCAAAGGTCAGCCGTGACCTTTGACGGCGCCGACCCCGTGACTGTCTATTTCAGCATAATTCCTAAACGCTTTAAGCCGGCGGTCTGAAAACCGGGTGGTCGTCTCGGGAGACGAGGCTCATCCACAATGACGAGTTTCAGACCCGTGCGGCCCTCCCAAGGGTCAAAGGTCAGCCGTAGAGAATTCGGGACACTTTTGAATGGAAAGAAGTGCCCCGAAACAAAGCCAGGCCGAAAAGGTCACACGGGGTCAGGAAAGCTTTCAGAGTCTCATTTCTGCCAGATTTTTGACAACGTCGTGCGCCAGAGGACCTTCAGCTAGGACATCTTGGCCACGTCGCGATACGACCACCGCAGAGCTACTCGGCTTCGCCGAAGGTCTACCGGGCCGGGACTCTGGCAGACTGACGAGGGCCTCTCGGGAGGGCCGCAGGCCAAATTCAAAGCGGTTCGGTCCATTTCTGCGGCGACGGCAAACACTCAAAGGGAGGAAAAGGCGAGCGATCGAAGCCCCCCCCTTCGAAAAGTACAGGTCCGAGCGGCACGGTTCGGACGTCCCTCCGCTCGTCCAGAGCCCCCGGACGACATATTAAAAATTCAGGCTCCTGCCGTCTCTAGAAAAGAAAATGTTCAAAAATCAACTCTCTGACCAAAGGGTGTCAGCGGTCACCAGTCTGACAGCTTCCGTGTGAATTTTTGGGTGCAACGGGGAGAAAAAAAAAAAGTGCCCCTAAAAAGTGCCCCCAACTTACTCCAAAGTGCCCCTAAGTGAAGGGGCGTGGCCCAGGTACACCTCTGTTAAAAGCGCCCCCAACTTACTCCAAAGTGCCCCTAAAAAGCGCCCCCAACTTACTCCAAAGTGCCCCTAAGTGAAGGGGCATGGCCCAGGTACACCTCTGTTAAAAGCGCCCCCAACTTACTCCAAAGTGCCCCTAAAAAGTGCCCCAAACTTACTCCAAAGTGCCCCTAAAAAGCGCCCCAAACTTACTCCAAAGTGCCCCTAAAAAGCGCCCCAAACTTACTCCAAAGTGCCCCTAAAAAGCGCCCCAAACTTACTCCAAAGTGCCCCTAAAAAGCGCCCCAAACTTACTCCAAAGTGCCCCTAAAAAGCGCCCCTAAAAAGTGCCCCAAACTTACTCCAAAGTGCCCCTAAAAAGCGCCCCAAACTTACTCCAAAGTGCCCCTAAAAAGTGCCCCAAACTTACTCCAAAGTGCCCCTAAAAAGTGCCCCTAAAAAGTGCCCCAAACTTACTCCAAAGTGCCCCTAAAAAGCGCCCCTAAAAAGTGCCCCAAACTTACTCCAAAGTGCCCCTAAAAAGCGCCCCAAACTTACTCCAAAGTGCCCCTAAAAAGTGCCCCTAAAAAGTGCCCCAAACTTACTCCAAAGTGCCCCAACTTACTCCAAAGTGCCCCTAAAAAGTGCCCCAAACTTACTCCAAAGTGCCCCTAAAAAGCGCCCCAAACTTACTCCAAAGTGCCCCTAAAAAGCGCCCCTAAAAAGTGCCCCAAACTTACTCCAAAGTGCCCCTAAAAAGCGCCCCAAACTTACTCCAAAGTGCCCCTAAAAAGTGCCCCAAACTTACTCCAAAGTGCCCCTAAAAAGCGCCCCTAAAAAGTGCCCCAAACTTACTCCAAAGTGCCCCTAAAAAGCGCCCCTAAAAAGTGCCCCAAACTTACTCCAAAGTGCCCCTAAAAAGCGCCCCAAACTTACTCCAAAGTGCCCCTAAAAAGTGCCCCTAAAAAGTGCCCCAAACTTACTCCAAAGTGCCCCTAAAAAGCGCCCCTAAAAAGTGCCCCAAACTTACTCCAAAGTGCCCCTAAAAAGCGCCCCAAACTTACTCCAAAGTGCCCCTAAAAAGGCCTAAAAAGCCCCAAACTTACTCCAAAGTGCCCCTAAAAAGTGCCCCAAACTTACTCCAAAGTGCCCCTAAAAAGCGCCCCTAAAAAGTGCCCCAAACTTACTCCAAAGTGCCCCTAAAAAGCGCCCCTAAAAAGTGCCCCAAACTTACTCCAAAGTGCCCCTAAAAAGCGCCCCTAAAAAGTGCCCCAAACTTACTCCAAAGTGCCCCTAAAAAGCGCCCCAAACTTACTCCAAAGTGCCCCTAAAAAGTGCCCCAAACTTACTCCAAAGTGCCCCTAAAAAGTGCCCCAAACTTACTCCAAAGTGCCCCTAAAAAGCGCCCCAAACTTACTCCAAAGTGCCCCTAAAAAGTGCCCCCAACTTACTCCAAAGTGCCCCTAAAAAGCGCCCCAAACTTACTCCAAAGTGCCCTAAAAAGCGCCCCCAACTTACTCCAAAGTGCCCCTAAAAAGTGCCCCTAAGTGAAGGGGCATGGCCCAGGTACACCTCTGTTAAAAGCGCCCCCAACTTACTCCAAAGTGCCCCTAAAAAGCGCCCCAAACTTACTCCAAAGTGCCCCTAAAAAGCGCCCCAAACTTACTCCAAAGTGCCCCTAAAAAGTGCCCCAAACTTACTCCAAAGTGCCCCTAAGTGAAGGGGCGTGGCCCAGGTACACCTCAGGCCGATCCTGGCAAAGCGAAAACCTTTGGCCAAAGTACATGTTTCGTCATTTGTGGTATGAGAGGGGCCTCTGCTGGAAAAATTACGCCGGCACACTCCAAAGACCCCAAAGTGTCCTTAGGTTGCCCCTTTTTGGGACACTTTAGTCATTTTGGGGCAAAGTGCCCTTCATTTTGGGAGCCCAAAGTCAATTGGGGTAACTTTTCGCACAAAGTATGCCAAAATGACCTTTTTAGTATACCGAAAATGACCTCTTCCCTCATGATGGCTAAGTCATGCGATTCCCCAAAAAATTCTGACATGCCAAACTTTTCGTCGTGGGGCTTTCGAACGTCGCACACGAAAACATCGCAGATCGCAAGCATGTCACATTACAAGACCTCGTCTCATCGCCGACCTGTCAAAATCGTGTACGATTCGCAAATTTGTCTGCGACGAAAGAATCGGGGAAAAATCGGGCTGAAATCGTGTAGTCTGAACCGGCCATTAAAGATCATGTGCATGTATCCAAAACATCAACCCTGTACAAACCCGCCTGACCGCTTCCTCTCCGCTGTCCCCGGCACTCGCCAAGGACCCAGGCATTGAACCAGCAACCCTCCCAGCAACCACCCAGCGGTACCCCTTGGGTTGACCTAAACAGCGAGCGTGGATCCCCCCACCCCGGAGCCTCACCCAGACGATGTGGTGCACGCTGTAGACATCGCTGTCCCCGATGTACACCCGGATGGCCCGCAGGGTGAAGCCGTACTTCTTCCCCGAGCGGTGGATGGTGATGGGGGAGCGCAGCACGCTGACCGCCGGGCAGAAGTCCCGGCTGGGGGAGGAGTCCCGGGAGGAGGGGTTGGAGGAGAAGGAGCAGGGGGACATGGGGCTGGCCAGGGGGGAGAAGTTCCCATAGTGCTCCACTGGAGGGAGGGAGGGAGGGAGGAGAGGGGCATGAACCCAGAGGGGGAGGGAGACGCTAGTCTAACAGCTCCGTTTAAACAATGATATTTACACGCGTATAATCTTATCTCAACCTTTTTATAGCAATGATGACACTTCTATAGCAATATGAATATTGAATAATTTACTTTTTTATATGCACATTTTATTTACTTACTTAGATATAATGTACATATTGTACATTTTTCCTAGCTTGTTTTCTATAATTGTATTTTCTTTGCGTTCTGCACGTATCCTTGTGTTTTACTCCAATCTATTCTGCTGTCCTTCTACGCGCTTCAGCAGAGCCATTTCCTTACTTTACAATTTGTATTTTTTTTTTATTTTTGAGGAAATATCTAAAAGGAAGATCTTAAAACCTATTTACAGAGGAAGACCTGGCTTCGACTGCAAACAAAGAGACAGCAGACCAGAGACAAGGAAGCAAAACAGATCACGATAAAACCAGACAAGGCCCCATTGATCCGCACAAGCGCACCCTGTTTAAGGGGCCGCTATCACACTTCGTTGACACAGTTACAATTGTAAAGGTAACAACCCCCCCCCCCCCCCCCCCCCCCCCCCCCGGGACCCATAAAATGAATCAATACGACGCGATCTCTTCCCCGGCCCGTCCCCTCTCCACAGAAGAGGGACAACAGATACAAACAGCCTCACCCAGTTAAAGGACCAGCAATCCCTCTTCAGTTAAACAATCACACTCCTAACTCTACGACGCGTCTAATGGACCTCACTGTGAGTCTGTTTGGACCCCCCTGGTCCGTACCTGCGGGGATGATGACGGAGAGGGCGGTCGCCGAGGCCGACTTGATGACCTTGTTCCCCGCCCTGGAGGTCCGCTTCTCGGGCCCGTCCCCCCCCGACATCTGCTGGTGCCGTGCCCGCCGTAGGACCAGGTCGTTGGTGGCCCGGGGCCCCTGGTGATCGAACAGAGGGGCCACCACGTCCTGGTCCAGGCCGGGGTCCGCGTGGCCGGGCGCCGGAGGTCCCTCCGCTGGCCTCGGGGGCTTGGGGTCTACGGATGGGGGGGGAGAGTGGGAACGTGGACCAGAGAGGGTTGTTGGTGAGGAGTCGAGGAGGGTGGGACAGAGTGGGGGGCCACAGCGGAAGAGTAACAGAAAGTGACACCGTGTCTGCGTTGTCTGTTTACTCACGCGCATAAACTCAAGCTATAAATACAACTGTTGGGCTGTTAGGATTTCTTTTTTTTGCTCTTGTCAGGTTTACCCTCTTCCCTCCCACCTCCTCTCCCCGTTCTCTCCCAATCCCTCCCCAGTGTTTCCTCGCTCTCACTTTATCACGTTAGCGTTATATACTTCTCCAGGCCGACCGTCTGTCTGCCGCACAGCCTCCTGTACTCCTCCTATACACTGCGTCTCCTCAGACTCTATAGCATTACAGCCTTTAACAGACACTCCTGTCTAAAGTGACTGGTAATCAGATGTATGCACTGCACATCGCAGTCGGACTCTATGCACCCAGCATCAAGAGTCGCAGTGTCCAGTATCCGTTAAGATTCCAGGAAATAACAGACGCAAGTCGAATAACAGAGCTAATAAATCAATAATACATGCATGTTTTTGTGTGGGCAAGGTTTTAGACTACGACTACGGTGATATCATTGTCCAGGGGTGTCCAATGCTATTTTACTATTCAGACCCCCCCCCCCCCCCACTACCTGCTCCGTCAGCCTCCTTGGGGCCGCCGCCGCGGGGCTCCGTCAGGCCGAGGGGGGCGGCGTTGGCCTCGCGGGGGGCCGCCCTCTGCTCCAGCAGGCTGAGGGGCGGGGCCCCGAAGGCCCCGTCCAGCGAGGTCCCGCGGGCCTTGACGGGGGTCTGGCGGGACAGGGGGTCCGGCTCGCCCTCCATCGGGGAGGCGAAGCGGTGGGTGTCCATCAGGGCGGAGAAGCGGCGGCGGGCCCCCAGCGGCGGACTGGAGTCCCCCTCCGAGTACAGGGACTCGGAGCAGGACAGACGCTTCCTGTCACACGGAGACCGGCGGTTAGCTCTGCCTCGGCGCCCCCCTACAGCGACGGACCAGCTAACAAGAGTAGACTAACTAACCCGTGGCCTAGACTAGCTAGAGGTTAGCATGGTAACCTCCCGCTAGGTTACCCTGGCTTCCTCTGATCCTCAGCCCTTACACACCCTTATGCTATGGGGGGGGGGGGGGGGCAACAGCCATCCTGTATATATAATAATAATCACAAGGCTTAGATGCCTGAATAACGGACATTTAAGCTCCTGTTTGTTTGCTTTTGGCTTCCTTCTGAACATTTCTCCTGTCAGAGGGGAATGGTTGAGTCGGTGACAGGGTTAGTTCTACAGAATTGATTTTAACATTACATTTACATTTACATTGAGGGCAATTAGCAGCCGCTTTTATCCAAAACGACTTTCGATAAGTGCATTTGTCACAAGAAAGTGAAACAATATATCGCGGCCGGTACAATAAGGATGTTAACAGAACCCACCCCAACACACCCACCCCAACACACCCACTCCAACACCCACCCCAACACCCCCACCCTTACACCCACACCACCTACATCTCGGGGGAGCTGGTCCTCCAGCTCTTGTCCCTCATGCCGAAGCTGCCCAGGCTCTCTCTCTTGGACACCTTCTCCTCCCGGGAGCCTCGGTGCTCGCGCCGGGTCACCGAGCTGCTGCTGCCCTTCTGCTCCAGCTGGGAGAGATGCTCCATGCTGCTGTACACCTGCAGGGGGCGCCAGAGAGAGGGAGAGAGAGAGAGAGAGAGAGAGAGAGAGAGAGAGAGAGAGAGAGAGAGAGAGAGAGAGAGAGAGAGAGAGAGAGAGAGAGAGAGAGAGAGAGAGGAGAGGAGGAGAGAGAGAGACAGACGAGAGTAGAGAGAGAGAGAGATGAGAGAGAGAGAGAGAGAGAGAGAGAGAGAGAGAGAGGAGGGAGGGAGAGACAGCGGTCAGGGCGACAATGAACCTGTTTGTTTAACCCACGTTAGCAACGATATCTGATCTTTCTTAATATCATATTTCATAGCCGATGAGCTCTAATCTGTTTGATTCAGCCAATCATGTGGCTGGAGACGGGGCTATAAAAGCGTGTAATCTGCTAGCAGGGAAAACAAATTCAAGCCAGTAGAAGTCATCTAAAACAGCCAAAACATCCTGTCCAGATCTTAGAGAAAGTGTGTCAAGGTTTTAAATAAACACCATGTAGACTGTTCACTGTAGAAATATACGTTTTAAAAAGTTCTACCATTGAAAGCTTCATCTGCGAATGAGTATCTCTTCGGTAGAACTTTCCTCCGTCATGAAACAGGGAACAAGGTGTAACTCCACCCCTTTCAGTATTGGGTCGGTATCTGGCCCAGGCTGTCGTCTCTCCACAGAGCCCGGTATGACCGCTGAGTCCCAGATCACATGATGTGTGATGTCTGGGAGCTGTGACAGACACCATGGATTCAGCCACTGCTTCTTATTGGGATACGTTCAGGTGCAGTGCCTCCGAAAGGGAAACGGTGGTTCGTATCTGACCGGGGGCCGCTGGTCTGAGGCTAGGAGGAGGGGGGGGGGTCGTATGGCGGTGTGGAGGTCGTGTGGAGACCCAACGGTTTTCGGGAAAGGGGAATGGCCAAGGACCTGCAGTGGCAGCGCCAGCATGCTTAAAGGCCCGAAGGACCCCGCGTCGCACAACACACTGAGACCGGGGGATTCAAATGGAAATGGAAATAGCAAGCGGTTGACTGCAGGACCTGAATGGCAGTGGGTGGTTGAAGTGGGGTTTTGGAGCACAGTGGTGTGAGGAGGTATTAATTCAGTCTTACATTTGGATGCATTCGCTGATTCGTTTTTTTATCTTCTTTTTTTTTTTTTTTTTACTTGATGAATACGTTGATTTTCCATTCGAGGAAAAAAAACCAAGCAAGTCTTTAGCGGATAGGGGGCTTCACAGCACACAGCGTCACGTCAAATGCGATGGAGCATCAACACAGCTGCTGTTCCAGCTGATCCATTAGTAAACGTGGTTAAAGCAGGGCTCTTATGTAGCCATCCTCTTGTTAACATCCATGGGTTTTATTCGGTTCCTAGACCGATGATCAACTGTCAAGTTTCTATAACCAAGTGCTGATTCTGGAGTGTCCGTACTGGTTGTGCTTGCATGTCAATCAAGACCTGTCACTGACAAGCAGGCGGTTCTTGACCCGGTTAATAAAAAATATATATAATAAAAGACTCTCTTAAAGGATAAGGCAAGGACAGCTCTGTGAGACTACTTAAGCGTTCTACATTAACATGCAAAGTGTTCGTTGGGCGGACAGGGCAGTGCACCTTCTGTGGCTGTGCGTGAGTGGGCAGGGGTGTGTGTAAATCTGATATGGCATATCCTGCGCTATAGGGCCCTTCACACCTCTCTCTACTCCAATCAAGGGAGCTGAAGCACATCCTGTGTACTCAAGTATCTACCTCTCCTCCTTCCTGGATCCAGAGAGGAGAGCACAGAGGAGGTAGACAACAGGTGAGTACAGGTGAATCTGGAGGAGGAGGAGGAGGAGGAGGAGGAGGAGGGGGGAGGAAGAGGAGGAGGAAGAGACTTGAAAACTCCCATGCTGGAGGAGAGTTAGAGGAGTGAGGGGAGAGGGGGCGGACTCAAAGTGACCACGGTTAATAGAGTTTGCTGAGGGAGAGAAAGAGAGGGCAAATGGGAATTGAAACGGTGTAAGAGGAGCACGGCAAGGTGATATAAAAAAAAGCCAATCCAGAGTGGAGAGCGAACAGAGGCGAGGGTTGGGGTTTCTGACACCACACTGAAAGATTCACTGCGGTTCGGCGACCCGATGATGTCTGAAACGGTTGGCGCTTTTCAAATCAGTCGCCCGTCGACCTGTTCTGCTTCCTTCGGCAAACATGGACCTCGTTTTCTCTCGGTTCCTCTTCTCTCCTTCATCCTCTTAACATTGTGAAGTCGTTCTGACAGTGGGGCCGGTTTCAACTCTTATTTTTCTTGTGAAATGAAAACAGTCCACAGAGGTGGACAAAGTATATTTGAAAATAAAGAGAGAAATAAGTAACCGTATGCATGAAAGACGCACAGAAAAGGATGGGAATGTGCCCAGACGAGAGAGAAGAGAACACGCTGCCTTTGAAAGGATGAAAGGAGCATATGCGTTCAGAAGCAGCTCTCGGGACAGACGGTTCGGGAAGGCTTTGTGGTCCACACTCGACGGTCGACGAGATGAGATGCGTAGAGCAGGGCTGCCTTGAAGGGAGCTCCTTCCCTTTTCAAAGACACAAACTGAAGGGTTCTGCAGCTAGAGGATAGCATATAGAGTGTCGACACATATCCGAGCAATGCCGTCATTTGAGGCAGAAAGCATGGTGTCTGTAATAGAGAGCCGTTGAAATGCTAGTTAAACTCCCATGAGGAAAATAAAGTTTAATCAGAAAAGCCGCCGCCACTGCCATTAGAATAACTGTTTTGTTGCACTGAGTGGAGGGCTGATGGCCAGCGGGAACCCAACTCTGACTCTAACTTGACTAGAGTGTGGAGGGGGGATCACACCACGAGCTTTCAGCACAGCATAAGATGCTAGGTTGTGCTTTTGGCGCCAGCCAACACCCTTAACTCTTACTGAGGCTGAGGCTGAGTTTGCGTTTCGATGACGTCTGTATTAGCAACATCAAGCCAAGCTGTGATGTGATTGGCCACGCATTGATCAGGTCAGTGTCCACCGGGGTCAGAGGTTAAAATTGACAATGCTAGCTTGAACACGCTAGGTCAAGCTAGCGGCCTCGGAGCCCAACTTTGTCCCAATGCATTATGGGATGCCGCTGACCGCTGACCACGTGCGGGCCGCTCTGTTAGGGGGTAGGGGAGGGCGGCACCTTGCTGAAGCGCGGTGAGCAGGAGGAGAACTGTCTGATCTCCACGGGCTCGTCGTCGTTGGTGTCGTCCTCCTCGTACTGCGTTGATATGGCGGTAACGCTCGGACCGCGCTGGGAGACGGCACCGAGGGGGGAGGAAACACAGAGAGAGAGAGAGAGACAGACAGAGAGGGGGAAAGGAAGTGAGATGATGGTTTAGGAAGCAGAGGTTGGGAACAAGTTGAACGCAGTGTATGTTCACACGCACGCACGCACTCACGCACGCACGCACGCACGCACTCACGCACGCACGCACGAACGCACACACACACTTACTGTCAAAGTAGCTGGTGTCCTCCTCGGACTCCAGGTGTGGGATGAACTCGGCTTTCTGCCTCAGCAGGCTGTTCCAGTCCAGATCAGAGAAGAACGGATGCTGCTTCACTTCGAACGCTCCCCCTGGTGGTATACACACACACACACACACACACACACACACACACACACACACACACACACACACACACACACACACACACACACACACACACACACACACACACACACACACACACACACACACACACACTGGGTTGCCAACGGGGAACGCTGTATTCCTACAGAGTTGAAGCGCTGACCTCTCAAAGCGCGGCCAATCAGGTCACATAATACAACTGGGCTGTAAGGTGGATCAGAAAAGAATATACCACAACTACTACTACCATGAAGAGGAAGAGGAAGAAGAATAGAAAAAAAGATGAAGAAGAAGAAGAAAGAAAAGTGAAACAGAAGGAGAAACAGAAGAAGATGAGGAAGAAGAAGAAAAAGAAGAAAAAATAAGCAGAAGAGGAAGAAGAATATGATCATAACAATTGGAAAGCTGTAGCTCCACTCCGTCTCTAACATAAAACAATATTAATATAGTCCCCACTAACAGATCTGTCTGGCGTTATCCAGATGGGAGCGGTAACATAAGCAGAGCCCGGGCCCTACAGTACCTGTGCCCAGCCTCATGAGGGGGTTGGTCTGCAGCAGGGTTGAGATCAGGGCCTCGGAGTCGGCAGGCAGGGCCTCCTCTCCATCGGGCCACACAATGTCGTCTGGAAGGGGCCAATCAGAGTCACGCAGGGAACAGAGAGCTTTTGTTTTGAAGTGCGCTACAACACAGACAGTTATTTTAAGGATTGCTGACCCTTGAGGAATTGCTTTTACCATCAACAGACAATCTAAATGGAGTACATGGGGTAAAATAGGAAGTAAATAAGTAAAACATTGAAGGGAATAAATATCAATTGTTATTTCTGAGAAACGTCATCTATATTACATGCTCTCAGTGCCTTGGGTCCTGGTCGATACCCTGACCTTGATTTATTTTAATATCAATTCCTTCTATCTGTGGATTCAAATGGTTATATGTGCCTTGGAAGAGGTTTCGACAATAAATACTAAACTAAGCCACACCAGAATGTCACAACCTATCTCATGATCATCTATCAAACCGAATAATTGAAAACCACTGTGATGCATTGTTGTTTCAAAGGTTCCCATGTATAAAATGTTTCGTCATTCCAATAAAATACTTTTGTCAATGTTTCGCACGTTAACCACCAATACGAACGTAACATTGACCTTCATTTTATGAGTAAATAATCGAGAGTACGTCAGGTTTGACTCTTTCCTACCTATTGTCACCTGGATGAGGGTGTAAGGTGCGCTCACCCGGGACCACCCGTGACGTGTGTGTACCCTCTGCTCACCTGTGATCACCTGTCCGAAGAGCTCCTCGGGGGTGTCCCCAAAGAAGGGAACGCAGCCCACCAGGAACTCGTACAGGATGATGCCCATGGCCCACCAGTCCACCGGCTTCCCGTAGCCCTGCCGCAGGATCACCTCCGGGGCGATGTACTCTGGAGTGCCGCACACCTGGGGGGAGACACACACACGCATGTGCTTGAGCATTCACGCACCGAAGCACGCAGGTATGTGTGCGCACACAACGAACACATGAACACATGAAAATACTTTTGTGTGTGTGCGTGAATGTGTTCATCCTGGCACCCATGGCCGATTCAGGGTGCTGTGTCTTCATAATGGATAATCATCGCCCATGCAGCACACCACTGCTTGTTTACGCGGGCGAGCCGGACGGGGAAAAACCCTCCCTTGATTTTCTGGATGTGGGATGATGTGTGTGTGTTTGTGTGTGGGTGTGTATGTGTTTCTGTAAAATGTCAGTCTGTGTTTGCGTCTATATGTGTATGTGTGTGTGTGTGTGTGTGTGTGTGTGTGTGTGTGTGTGTGTGTGTGTGTGTGTGTGTGTGCGTGCGTGCGTGCGTGCGTGCGTGCGTGCGTGCGTGCGTGCGTGCGTGCGTGCGTGTGTGTGAGTGCGTGTGTTGGAATATGTGCATGGGTTGGAATATGTGCGTATGATTCTAGGTTCTGTGTCACTGCCTTACAACATAGACATTAGGCCAGAGACAAACAGGAAACAGAAAAAAGCCTCCCTCATCTCCATAATAAAACCATGTTGTGTACTCTAATAGAAACACAGAGAGGCCCCGGCTGTTTATCTGCGTGAGCTGATTGCACCCAGTCAGACAGATGCTCGCTGCTATCGCAGTTGGCTGAAGGATTCGTGGAGCAATCAGATTAATTATGACTGGTTTAATTTGGGGGAACAAACAATAACTATAATTGCCGAATGGTCTCTTTTGTGCTGGAGGACGAGGAGCAGCAAGAATCCATTCATCCTGGCACCCATGGCCGATTCAGGGTGCTGTGTCTTCATAATGGATAATCATCGCCCATGCAGCACACCACTGCTTGTTTACGCGTGCGAGCTGGACGGGGAAAAACCCTCCCTTGATTTTCTGGAGGTGGGATGATGAATTTATTCACGCATTATTAACAACATAATATCGCAATAATTTCTCTCTCTTAATGATCTTATTGTAATGATGTATGACCTCTGCTGATGTCTGTGTATACAGCTGCTTTGTCACAGTTGCACCGCCAACTGTAGTTTTCAGACACATTTACATAAGCAATCAATGTCTCTGGTGCTAGGGTCTTACCCAGCTCAGAAGGTAGAACCAGGAGACAACAGCTCGTCTGGAAACTGCAATGTTGCTGGTTTGAGCCTTGCTAAAGTTAAAGACCCAAAGGCCCTGTTGACACTGAGGAACCTGATCTGAATTCTACAACCCTTTCTTTAACCCAGAATGCATCTGTATAAAATGGTGGGGTCTCCATCTCTCGTGCAACGGGTCCCACCTGATTAGACATTGAAAACATCTCTAAATTCACAACTATTGCCTTCTTGGCTAGGTCAACGTGAGAACACATAAGGTGACTTTGAGCAAAGTGGCTAGAACAAACACAAGGACAACAAGCTCTCAATTACCCCAGTCTCAGAGCTGAGTGAGACGGGGCCTTGGAAGAGGACGGCTAGGCCTGCAACAGATCCTCCTCACAGACGTGGAGGGTAGACACACGCCGCCCTAGCCTTTAATTATGGATCTGTTCCTTTAAGGTGCAGCCAGGGAGCCAGTAAGGTGCAGCCCCAGTACAGTGAACACAGAGTGACCATGCATGCACTCTGGCCTCTGACTGGCCCAGACCCTTGAGACGTGTCAGGGGGCGACACCTGTTTTAGGACATGGTGACACAGCCCATAGCCTCCACCTTAAGTGCTCTCATTCAATCATCATACGGTCGGTAGCAGAAGTCAAGGAAATTATTATTATTATTATATATATTAGTAAATGTAGTAATATTTGTAGAATAAGTAAATGCAGTAGTATAACAAAGTAGTATTAATGGTAAATATACCATATTAATACATATAGTAGTATTTGAGGTATGGTAAGTATATAAATCAGTACTATAATCAGGACTATAATTAGAGGTTCATCAGCAGCAATCAGTAACAGAATCAGTCCTATAATCAGTGCCTCAGTCAGTCCTATAATAAGTGCCTCAGTCAGTCTTATTCCAGTCAGTCCTATAATCAGTGCCTCAGTCAGTCCTTTAACCAGTGCTATAATCAGTCCTGTAGAGGGCTCCATTCAGTACTAGGTGAATGAGCAGTCTCCTCACCTGTTTGTCGAGGAACTCCCTGGCGTCCTTCTCTATGTGTCCCTCGTACAGGTTGGTGGTGAGGCTCATCAGGCCCATCTTGGACAGGCCAAAGTCCGTCAGCTTCACGTGACCCATGGAGGTGATGAGCAGGCTGCAGACAGACAGAGTTACAGCGAGCCCTTCATCACCTGAACCCACGTTGTAAAAGCAGCCGCCACCCTTCGACAGATCACTCACGCACTCGCTCAGGAACGGACATCGTAAAACATGATGACTATGGATCCGAGTCGGACCCCAAGAGGTCCTAAAGATCTCAGTATCAGTTTAGTTTGACTACAAAGAAAGCTGTGCATACTGGCATTTGTTTAACATTTCGATGGTGTCAAGTCACCAAGCTTTAGTGTTTTTACTTTGATTTTATATGTTTTAAATTTTATCTCTCTCTATGTTTGACAAGACTTTGAAAATCCCTGCTCTTATTTAACTTTCTGTGCTCCACCTGTGTAGCGAAATTCAACATTTAAGGGGCTAACATCTGTCCTGCGCCCGCGGGAGGCCTCACTTGTCAGGCTTCAGGTCCCGGTGGACGATGCCGTAGTTATGCAGGTACTCCAGCGCCAGGACGGTCTCGGCGAAGTACATCCGGGCCAGGTCCACGGGGAGGGCTCCGATGTTCTTCAGCAGGGTGGCGCAGTCGCCCCCTGGGGAGGACCAGAGAGGCGTGATGCCGGTTAGCACCCAGCGGCGTTTGCATCTCAGCGGGTTTAATTAGGCGCGTGGGATGGGGGGAGCATCCCTCCTCTGCTGATGGGCACCCTGCTTTGCCGTTTTTTAGCAGATAAAGCTTCCGTCGTGTTTTTCCGCTGTAAGCATGTCACGTTTTAAAGTAGTTTGGAAGTTAAGTAAAAATAATATCATGAGATCACTCGAGCATAAAAACATCCAACATCCTCATAGGTTTAGGTGTGGATATTCAAAGGTGCGTTGCAACAGTCAAATGTCCTCATCTTCAACCCAAAAGGAGGATGCGTCCTCTTTAGCCTTCCAAAAGTTTCCTGTGTGACCGGCCCCTTAAGACCACGACCCGGTCGCTCCCACCCTCCCCGGAGCGCTCTGTGAAAGCCGAGAGGAGGACTCATGGATCCTGCAGTAGAGGTTAGTGGACACACAGGTTCATGTCGCTGCCACTTTGGGGCCGGTGGCTGCATTTAAACCCAACCCTCTGGGCTCTCTCCACTGAGTATGGAGGTGGAGGTGAAACAGGAGCGGTCCGTCGGCTCGTCTGTCCTTACGAACAGCAGAGGCGACCGGTGGGGACTTCGACCTCTCTGCAGGTGCCAGCGCAGAGGGCTTGAGTTCGCCTGATGCAGCGTGATGTGTTGTTATCACAGCAAACAGGGCGGAACACAATACCGCGGCCTGACCTCGCTTTTGCAGCCATCGTATTTATGTATATATAATAAAATACACTTTGGTTAGTTGAATTGGCCATGTTTGGTCATTTTGTGTTATTAAACAGGCATGGTGTGCTATTAGGGGTGATAATACCAGCAGATAGAAATAGAAAGCTCACACTGCTACTAATATATTTATATATGTTTTTGCAATTTTCACTTGATAATGCTCTCTTTGACGGTGTAATTAAGGGGACTCTAATAAACTAGAAATAAACTTGAAAATATAGCAATGGAAAATAAGGTTGGATCTGCCAACCAAATCTTGGACCTATTTATTTTGTCTGCTCTTCTTCTATTCCATCTGTAAATTGAACATTATATCTTATTTATGTCGTCATTGATAAGAGTGTTAAGAGTGAATCCAGACACGAGCACACCGACCCTCCCCCCCCCCATGGTTCTACGCCTGAATCCTGCGCTGACAAATCTCCCATGAGACAGAAACCCTTCAAAATAAAAGCCTTGAGCGGTCTCACCCTCGACGTACTCCATGACCATGCAGAGGTGGCGTCGGGTCTGGAAGGAGCAGAACATGGACACCACGAAGGGGTTCTCCGCGAAGGTCAGGATGTCCCGCTCCACGAAGGCCTGCTGGATCTGGTTCCTCAGGGTCAGGTTCTGCTTGTTGATCTTCTTCATGGCGAAGCGCTGCCGGGTCTCTCTGTGGCGCACCAAGTACACCGCACTGGGGGGGGGGGGGGAGAGAGAGAGAGAGAGAGAGAGAGAGAGAGAGAGAGAGAGAGAGAGAGAGAGAGAGAGAGAGAGAGAGAGAGAGAGAGAGAGAGAGAGAGAGAGAGAGAGAGAGAGAGAGAGAGAGAGAGAGAGAGAGAGCGAGAGAGAGAGAGAGAGAGAGAGAGAGAGAGAGAGAGAGAGAGAGAGAGAGAGAGAGAGAGAGAAGAGAGAGAGAGAGAGAGAGGAAGAGGGGGTCACTTAATATGAATGTTTATTTGGTTCGTTTTGTCCCACACTGACCCAGCCTTTCCCTGCCTTACCCATAAGCACCGTTACTGATCAGTTTAATGGTCTGGAAGTCTTCCTCACATGGAGGCTTCATCGGCTGCGACTTCCCCTGAGAGCAAAGCGACAGTAAACATAGGTTAGCATCAACGCCTTGAGGTCCTCCACCCTCTGTGACCACTCTGTCATCATGCAGCACTTTCATGTTTCCTAATGGACGTGATTTAAATGAATTGGTGTTATTAGTAAGCAGTAAAGGTTGAGGCGTCTTGCTCCTGGATGGTGTCAGGTTAGGCTGCTGAGCAATGGGCTACCCACTAACACCCTAACCACTAAAACGGAGACACCTTCAAATGAAATACAAACACAGTGAATGTGTTTGTGAGCGTGCATGTTTGTGAATGTAATGTATGAAAGCATGAATTTGTGCACACACGTGGGTTCCTGGAGTGAGGTTGTGTATGTGCGTGTGTGTGTGTGTGTGTGTGTGTGTTGTGTGTGTGTGTGTGTGTGTGTGTGTGTGTGTGTGTGTGTGTGTGTGTGTGTGTGTGTGTGTGTGTGTGTGTGTGTGTGTGTGTATACACGTATGTGTGTATATGTGTGTGTATGTATGTGTGTGTATGTGTGCGTGCGCTGGTTCTGCTCACCTCCGCTGAGTCGTCGGTCTCCGGTGTGTGCGGCCCCTCGCTGTCATAGCTGTCCAACCCCACGATGTCTGAGTGGGAGGAAGCACACAGAGGACTGTTGACTCGGCAACAGCTGGTGTCAAAATAAAAGTCCCGTTGTAACAATGCAATTTAACTTTGCACACATCACCATTTTGGCGTTTGAAAATTGCGTCATTATCACCAAATACAAAGCCAAACTTTGGTGGCATAAAAATAGCCTCATTACAAGAGTACAACCCCCCCCCCCCCCACCACCACCACCACCACCACGCCTGTCCAAGTCTGTGTGAACCCGACCCCAGGATTTAAATGTTCCATGCGCTAAAGCGTTCTTGGCAGCCCTGTCGGTTGTGCTCGCTATCTCTTGGATGTGACAGCAGTTGAAATGCGCTGATTGCAGCTGTGCACCCACAGAGCCAGGCAGCACATGGACAGCCAGTGTAATTAAAAAAACAGCAGCAGGGATATAAAGCTGTGCTGCCACTGCTGGCTGCGCATCAGCCGAGGACACAATGAAGAGGAGATTGTGTGTTCCTCGCTGATTTGATATACAATGGAGAAATCTTGCGTACAGCGTCAGCAAATAAAAAAAGTCCTGAAGAAAAACAATTGATATCCCTAAATGCGTGCCTCAATTTGTTGTCTTTGGTTTATGCGCGCGCGTGTGCGTGTAGAAATACTAAATACAGGGTTGGATAAAGCCATGTTGTTATCTGAGATAAGCTACGAGGCTGCCAGCCCAACGCAGGATGTTTTAATTTGGGGCCGGGACGGCAGTAGCTCTTTGTGAATACTCATTCCACACCATTTAGCCCGTCAGCTAATGAGCGCCTCTAGATGGATCACCGGGCCAGACTGAGCAGATGTGAGCTAGCGTCGAGGGGGGGGGGGGGGGGGCGTCTCCGTCTGAGGGTCTCAGTGATTAATTGCCGTGGTTTCGGGACGGGAGGCAGAGGCAGCCGGACCAGAGGTGGCTCCACTGTGACGCTCCACCGGTGGAACCCTGACCACCGATATAGAGACCCTTTGTACCCCTTCTGGAGCTGATTCATGAGATTCACCATTTGTTTTGGGGGGCTTTTCTCACTGCTTCGCTTCTTTTAGGGCTCAGAGGGTTTCAGTCAGCACTCTAATCCACAGTGAGTCACAGTGACGGCACACTGACAGGGTATTGAGGAGCAGGTAACAGCTAACAAGGAGGCTTCAGACCAACCATTCCCCCGGGAAGTGTACCCTAGTCTACTGTTTCCTTCATTCCTTCCTACCGTTCGGCCTTCTCTTCCTTCCTGCGTTCCTGCTTTCCTTCTTTCCTTCCTTCCTTACTTTCCTTCCTTCCTTCTATCCTTTCTTCCTACCGTCCTTCCTCCCTTCTTATCTTCCTCCCTTGCTTCCCGCGATCCTTCCTTCCTCCCTGTCCCTCCCTCCTCCTCCCTCCCGGCCTCACCCTCCAGGGGGTCCCGGGTGAGGCCCAGCTGGCTGATGATGTAGCGGGGGATGTCGGTGCCCATGAGCTGGCCCTCCTTGGCGTGGTCCTCCGCGGCCTCCAGGAGGTGGTAGAACTCCTCCGGGTTGAACTCCTGGCTCACACAGACGGACCACACGCCGGTCAGACACACACAGCTGCATACATACACGCACCTGGAATTACTATTGTATGTGTCGTGTTGTTTGATGTATTCTTTCATTTTTGTATACAAGAGGGAGAGACATTGGTGTATTCAGATCAATTTCTGACTAGCTGGCCTAATGAGGGTCTTCAAGGGTCTATCAGTGTGGCTAATAACGCAATGTTATTTTCCAGTGGATCGATTATACACACATTAATAATGTGGCTAGACGTTTAGGATCAGAATCCTCTGAGCTGTAATACATAAATGCATAGATATGTACATAAATAAATGCATGTGCATACATACATGAATAAAAAAAAATCACATTTTACACAGTGAAACCCTATTGACACACAATCTACATGCATCAAATCGTACAGTTTGCTGTCTAAACGTGTCCCTGCCCCGCTGCCCTCTAGTGGTCAGAATGCAACTAACGCAGCTTTAGATGGAAAACCAAGGAACGTCAGTACAATTAGTGGCTCAATTGAACTCTTCTTTGTGAGAAATGTAATCTGAAGATGTAATTGAAAATGCAGTGAGGCGCACCGTGTAACTCTATGACCGATCTCACTTACACGGAATTGCTTTCATCGCATACGACCGCATCAGTCGCACGAAAACTGCAATCGGTTTCTAGTCTCCGGTCAAAGCACTTTCCCTTTCCTAGGTCTTAGTGGTTTTCCTTTGTTTGTAATCAAACAGAGCACTGGAGCCGCCATACCAAACCCCTTTGGTTGTAATACCGTCTTCGATTCTAAAGGCCTTCTGCAAATGACTCATCACCCTTCGCTTAAGGTCGTCTGTGTTTGTGCGAGGTCCTGTTTCAGCCGGTGGGTGGAGGCGAGGGGAATGACATTTTGATCAGAAATAAGAGCACAGGGCAGCAAGGGTCACCGGAGCTCTTGTGTATACCCTGCCCTCGGCCGGCCAGGGAGAGAGAGAGGGAGAGAGCGAGAGCAAGAGAGAGAGACGGAGAGAGAAAATGGAGGGAGGATGGAGCAAATGGATAGAGAAAAAATACGGGGCAATTGCTATAATCTCCTCACTATCCTTCTGTCTACCGGTCGGAGACATTTCCACCATTTCAGAGTGTGGGACTGACATGAATGTTAAATAAACTTGTGCAGACATTGTGCCTGGGCGTGTATGTGTGTCCGCGGGAAGGTGCATGGGTAATTTGTTATTTGTGTGTGTGTGTCTCTGTGCATGTGTGTGTGTGTGTGTGTGTGTTTGTGTGCTCTTCCTCCTCCCCTCTAAACAATCTGCCACACAGATCTCAAGTCCACATCCTGAACGACCCTATCGACCGCTTCCGATGGTTGCCGTGACAACGGAAAGATGAGCCTTAAGGGCAGGGGCGGCGCCGGGCCGGCCGAGGCACGCAGGAGAGGGCGATCCGTCGGTGAGGGTGAACCCAGGTGGCAGGCCCCCGCCCCCTGCATGTGCCGAGCAGCCAATCACGGCTCAGGAGTTTTGGAGAGTTAATGTACGTCTGTGTCAGCCGCGCAAGGACAAAGACATCCGTCTGGTTCTGACCAATCGGGTGCCTTCCCTGGGAGGCCGAGTGGCCTGGTTGTGTGGGTGTAGAGTGGAGGAGACGTTTCCACTAAGAGCCCCAGGCTGTCTGCCCGGGTGTGTTCTGTTGAAGGATTGAGCTGTGTTCTTGTTGAGCTGACCTAGTGTGTTTCTGTGTGTGTGTGTGGGTGTGTGTGTGTGCGTACAAAAGTTTAAAAATAAGAAGAAAAAGATTAATGTATATATATATATATATATATATATATATATATATATATATATATATATATATATATATATATATATATATATATATATATATATATTATATATATATATATATTATAAAACAGCCACAGGCGAAAAACAAATCTAGACAGAAACAGCGTACTTATCAGTATGTTGGTAGGTTGGTATTAATGAAGGCGGGGCTAATCCTTCCCAAGGACGGGCCTATGGCTGCCTGGAGCCAGACTGAGGCAGGGCACAAATTATATAGAAACCGTGGGAACATACACGCTCATTGCTCCTCTAAATTGATGATTTATGAGCAATGAGGTAGTGAGTACTGGACGGGTGCTAACATAGGCTTGGGCGGGTCGTGGGAGGGGCCAACTCCTGAGACCACCACCACTTCTGATGTGTGGGTGTACGTGGCTGATCGTCATGACGCTGGTGACCTGGCGTAGTGGCATGCTGTCAGAGCTCTGAGGCATCATGTTGGGCATGGACTTCAACTGATCCACACTTTCATTTAACATGAGCATGAGCATCAACGGAGCCACACTTAAACTTAACGTGAGAAGAGAAGTCAAATCTGTGTAGTTTTAAGCTATATTCACCCTAACAGTGCAGACAGACATACAATTAGTGCATTTAGCAGATGCTTTTATCCAAAGCGACTTCCATCGGCTAATACACATATTGACACAATGACGGCAGAGTCAACCATGCAAGGTGACAGCCAGCTCATCAGGAGCAGTTAGGGTTAAGTGTCTTGCTCAGGGACACATCAACACTCGAACTAGCAACCTTTCGGTTACAAGACAACTGCTCTACCACCTGAGCTAAACCGACCCGCTACATACAGACGCAAACAGACAGACCAACCAACAGACAGACCAACCGACAGAAAGACAGAAGTAAGGCAGATATAGTGAAGGACAGACAGACACGAACAGACAGGCAGAAAGACAGACAGACGGACGGAGAGGCAGGCAAACTAAGTAGTGATGGATGGGAAACTCACCAGGCACTCCAGGAGTCTGGCTGGACGAGAGATGATGATGAAGAGCTTCTTTACCAGCTCTGTGACGAAGGTAAGCTCTGAGTTCTCCGAGCGCTCATAAGCCTGGGGGGGGGGGGGGGGAAGAGAGCGTTAATCACTTTACAACATGAAACTTTACACTTGATTTTCACACAATAAATGTTGGGGAAAAGAATACACATCCATCCATTTTTTAAATCGTGTCAGGAGGAATGGCATCGTGTCGTTTTCTGCTTGACACCAACAGGTCGTCGTGAGTGTTTTGCTGTCGTTGTGAACCAGTCATCGATTCAGCACTCACTCAATCAAGGTGACACTCCCTCAACCCCCCCCCCCCCCACACCACCACCTCTGCATGCCTTCAACCACCTTCCTTCACTCCTGTCCGGTCTAACTCCTCTAACATTAGCCAGCAGCGATAAAAATTCATGAATTGTTGACATCTAGACGAGGAGATAATAAACATATTAAATAGACATATATAAACCTTGTCTGGAGCTCCATTTGAATGAAATATCCACACATTAAGTGTGAATGAAAAATTGACGGTACGATGATGAATGTACCCATTAATACCAAATAAAGATAAAAGCCTGGCAGCTAACAAACAAGGAAATGGGCCCTGACCTGAATCTAGCTAGCCTACAGCTGCGGAAATGTTTATTCAGGAATGGTTTGAGTGCTAACTGTGTTAAAGTCGAATTACACCATGTACGACATGACATTGTGGCATGGAAGCGCAGCTTTTGTACACACGGCCACTTCAACAGAACCACATCAACTCCACCCAGTATTTTAGGATGCCAGAGAAAGTACAGCGTAGACAAAGAATGGAATTGGTCGAGTGTTTAAAGTGCCGTATCGGTGTGTATTATTTTAGGAACACCAAACATAAAGAAAATTTAAATATTGGTGATAAATATTACGCAGGTATTTTTGGCAGCGGTGTGAAAAAGACTACACAGACAAAGCTCCACATGGGATAATGACGCGATGTGCCCCCCCGCCCCCTCCTCACGTCATGCAGCAGCTTCTCCAGGTTCTCCTGGAGCTCGCAGAAGTAGACGGTGGTTATGAGGCCCTCGCGAGACTTGGTCAGGCAGTCCCTGGACAGCTCTGCGATCTGGTGGTGGATGAAGCTGAGGACCCCGTCGGCCAGCGGCAGCACGCTCTCGGGGGAGTAGCTGTGGATGAACTCGGCCAGACGCTCCTCCATCTGGGCCGTGGCCTGGAGAGTCCGTCACATGGGGTTAGGGGTTAGAGCGGCAGAGGAACACATGTGATCCACCGTCACATGGGGTTAGGGGTTAGAGCGGTAGAGGAACACATGTGATCCAC
>OLKM01000076.1:46500-66500 GCA_900291075.1 Melanogrammus aeglefinus
AGATGAAGGAGTTCCATCTGTTTATATTCACAGCCGACCCGAGCACGCTGAATACTATTCCTGAGAATCTGGATGTTATTTTTTGACATAGTAGACCGATTCCTCAGTGAAGCCATGAAGGACAGTAATGGATGGTTTAATCCACCAGACTGTTATGATCCTTTAAAGTTTTTAAAGCGCCACTGCAAAACACTGTAAAGCAATCCATCCCCTACCAAGAGAGTCTCTCAATCAACAAGATACAAGATCGGACCCGCTCTGTACTTCAGGGGTGTAGAGGTAAATGGTCAATGTTGAATGGTCTGGATTTATACAGTGCGGTTCTAACCAGTGGCAACTCAAAGCGCTTTATAGTATTACCTAACATTCTAACATCCTAACCTCCTAAGCCACACGGCGCCCTGATACAATGACAGGATGTGACGCCAACACCATCATTGACTATTTCTTCGTTTTTGGACTAACATCACCAAACAAAGAGCTCCCTATGACCTGCAATGCTCTCTGCAGCTGCAGTAATCCCTCTGGCCAGAGAGGGCGCTAGTGTGCAGAGTTACACCTGTCTCTTTAAACCCATGCAGGTTGCTTTGCTTGCTTCTGCAGTGCGATATACGCAACAGAATCTGGGGGTGGGACAAACCCAGAGCTGACGTGTGACTGGCTGATTTAGGTCACTTGACAGCTGACAATGTTTGATATTTGTTGTGGAGCTTTAGTGCATTGCTGCATTTTATAGGGGGTGGGGGGGGGGGGTTATATTTTATGTTGTCTTTAGAGGTTGGCTTAGCTGCTCAGCGGGAGATCGATGCGTCTCTGTAACTGATCCTTGGTCTGTGACTCAAGAGTTTTCTTTGGAAAAGCCACGTCATTTATTGCTGTGTGTGTGTGTGTGTGTGTGTGTGTGTGTGTGTGTGTGTGTGTGTGTGTGTGTGTGTGTGTGTGTGTGTGTGTGTGTGTGTGTGTGTGTGTGTGTGTGTGTGTGTGTGTGTCCGCGCGTGCGTGCGTGCGTGCGTGTGTCTCTCTCTCTGGCTCTCCCTCTCAATGTCTCATACCTCCCTCGTCTCTCCCTCTGTCTGACACAGATAGAGATCAGCCTGTCTTCCTCGGAGTCTTTATATTCATAGCATTATAGTTTACTTCAACCTCAGTCTCTCAGCTATATCAATATCACCAGGACTACTTTCCAAAACACATCGGCATGGAGAAGTCAAACAACCACTGATCGTCATCCTGGTCAGTAAACCAGTACACTGCAGGATGTCATCACACGTCCATCAGAACACCTCGCTGCCTCGACCTTGAACACAGCTCGGAGGAACCGTGGAACAACCTCCCAATGACAAGACTCAACAGGACAGAGCTCACGTGACTACGCACTGTCAACAAGCATGGCCGCACGCACGCATACGCACACGCACACACACACACAGAATCCACAAAAGAGCTCCCCAGCCGATGCCAGCCCCCAATTGCACACAGCCCTTAACCCTGAGAGAGAGAGAGAGAGAGAGAGAGAGAGAGAGAGAGAGAGAGAGAGAGAGAGAGAGAGGAGAGAGAGAGAGAGAGAGAGAGAGAGAGAGAGAGAGAGAGAGAGAGAGAGAGAGAGACCAAGAGTCCATGCCCCCCCGTCTCGTCTCCTCTGCTGCCCGGTACCTTTGAGAGCGACGGAACATGGTGTCCGTAACCACGGCGACAGCAGCCCGTGGCGACGGTGGCGGGTCACTGGGCGGCGGCGGACAGAACGACAACAGAGTGACGACCCAGAGGAGAAGGTGTCATCTTCACACAATAAGGCAGCGCAATGCTGTGAGCTCGACAGCCGAATCTGACTGTCTGGGCAGGCGAGCACAGAGCGAGAGGAGAGAGGGGTGAGAGAGAGAGAGAGAGAGAGAGAGAGGGGAAGGGGGGGGAGAGAGAGGAGAGAGAGAGAGAGAGGAGAGGAGAGAGAGAGGAGAGAGAGAGAGAGAGAGAGAGAGAGAGAGAGAGAGAGAGAGAGAGAAAAAGGGAGGAGGAGAGAGAGAGAGGAGGGAGAGGGGAGGAGAGAGAGGGGGGGGGAGAGAGAGGAGGGGGGAGAGGGGAGAGAGAGGGAGAGAGAGGGAGGAGAGGGGAGAGAGAGGGGGAGAGTGAGCAAGAGATGGGGAGAGAGGAGAAAGAGAGGGGGAGAGAGAAGGAGAGAGATAGGGGAGAGAGAATGAGGGGGGAGTGAGTGAGAGGAGAGAGAGAGGGGAGAGAGAGGGGAGAGATGGGAGAAAGAGATCGGCAGAGATATGGGAGAGGGGAGATGGAGGGAGGGAGAGATATTAGGTGAGAGACAGGGGGGAAATAAAGGGGAGGGAGAGGGGGGGAGATAGGAGGAGAGAGGTGAGAGAGAGAGGGGAGAGAAAGAGGAGAGGAGAGGTGCGGGTGGCAGCCTTCCAAGGGAAAGAACAGAGAACCCGCAGTGGGGGATTGTGGGTAGTTTCCTCATGGGTGAGGGGCCATGGGGTGTGCTGTTTTATTGTGGGTTATGCATCATGTGATGTAATGTTTTGTCATGCACAGAGCTTTGTCGGTTTGTCATCTGTTGTGTGTTGTGTGATGAGCGTAGTGTTGTTGTCATGGGATGTTTTTTGTGTGTAGTGTGTAATGCGTTGAGTGTAGAGGGTTGTGTGTTTCAAGGCAAAAGTGAGTGAGTGCACAGAGTGAGTTTGTGTGTATCCTGTGTGTATCCTGTGTGTAACCGGTGTATTCAGAAGAGAAAGAGAAGCCAACCTATTAACTGCAGGCAGCAAAGCCATAAGGAGTGAGGCAGAGGCCAATGTGAGTAGAATATAAATGATACTGCTCTATATACTATAATCGCTACACAATGTAATGGCTATTGTACTGTCATTAGTTTTTATTTCCCAAATTTTCGAGCTACATCTGAAGCCAACAGATGACACACATAACCACCAACAGATACACACATAATGCTATATACTTGATTGAGTACAATGTATAGAATAAACATTGTATAATGTAATATGTATGTATTATTGGCATATGACGATTAAAAATGGATGCAAGCTTTTTTTTAGGAAAATCCATGTGTTTTCAAAAACCTGTTCCCTAGTGCCTACACACACAGACCACACACACACACACACACCAACACGCACAGACACACACACACACACACACACACACACACACACACACACACACACACACACACACACACACACACACACACTCAGAACACAGGAATAGAGGTCAGCGTGTGTGTGAGTGTGCGTGTCCTAGCTCCTTGGGGTAAGAGATACGCTTTTGGTGTGTGTGTGTGTGTGTGTGTGTGTGTGTGTGTGTGTGTGTGTGTTGTGTGTGTTGTGTGTGTGTGTGTGTGTTGTTGTGTGTGTGTGTGTGTGTGTGTGTGTGTGTGTGTGTGTGTGTGTGTGGTGTGTGTGTGTGTGTGTGTGTGTGTGTGGTGTGTTTGTGTGAGTGCCTTCATTCTCTGTCAGGGGAAGAGATAAGGTGGTAGATTGGGGCTCCAGTTTTGCTCATCCATAATGCATGCTGGTCAGGTCAGATCCCCAACACACACACACACACACACACACACACACACACACACACACACACGCACAAAAACACACAAGAAAAGCAGATTACTCTGTGTGTGTGTGGCACACCTGCATGTGAAACCATGTTTGATGTCAGAATAGAGACAGTGACAGACACTTTCTGGTGAGATTGATAAACACCCCCACCCCTCACAGATCACCCATGATGCCTTGGGGCCACGAGGGTGAGCCCTGATTGGGACAGCTCTGATTGGGATTGGCATGCAGTCTGCATATACAAGAGACTTCCGAGTTTGTAGGAAAAACACTATCACACAAGCACAAGACACAAACACACACCCACACACACAGACACACAGAAACACACACACACAAAACACACACACACACACACACACACACACACACACACACAAACACACCCACTCACACAGCACACAGAGTGAAGGCCACATTGTTGAACCGGCCAATAGGAAGGCAGAGTGTGTTTCAGCACCATGGAGAGAGAGTCCTCGGCGTTGCAGAACACGATGTGAAACACTCTCGGAGCACATCATCATACCTCCAGGGCCATAACTCAACACATCATACATCATCTCTGAGCGGAGTCATAAATCCGCTGCCGTGCTTTGTGCTCTAAAGGAATTATGTTCAGAATAAACACTGGTAAAATGACAATAAACATCAGACATGTGGTTTAACGGAACCAACGATGTCATGATTTAAAGCATCAGGTGAATCAACTTCATTCATTGCAATTGATTTGTAAGAAGCTTCAGAGGTAATTATTTGCTAGCTGTGACAGATACAATCTTAGCTAGCCACTATGATGCTATGCTAGCTACTTGAGCTTTAATAGAGCTTAGCAAGCTACTATGATGCTAGACAAGCTGTGTTAGCTACTATGGATATCTGACATATTACCATAGTAGCTAACACAGCTAGCCTAGCATCATAGTAGATAACAAAATGTTATCTACTATGATGCTAGACTAGCTTTGCAGCTACCTTAAGAGCTGAGTTAGCTTCACAGACAATAGGGTTTTTAAACGACTAATTCAGGAGAAAGATTGATCTCAAGCGACAGTGAATACACCAGACAGGTTAACGATTGGGAATGTTGCTTCAAGGATGATGACAGCCTTAACATATCTGGGCATTGAAAATATGACATGGGGGCCCTTTACACAGACACAGAGACCTCTCAGACTTCACAGGAACAGACTGTGCTCGCCAAAGATGGGGAGGATAAAGAAAAGGAAAGTCTTGACATTTTCACAGAGCACTGTGTAATGACCCCCCACTGTTGCCCTGCACTGCCTGAGAAGACTCCCAGCACACTCACATACACACACACGCAAACTCACACACACATACATTCACACACACATGCACACACACACACATCACATACACACACATGCACCACACACACACACACCACACACACAACACACACCACACACACACACACACACACACACACCACACACACACACACACACACACACACACACACACACACATACAGGAGCCAATTGAAGCATCCTCGGAGACCCCAGAGGTGAGGAAGACAAACACGCTCCCTCCTCCTCTTCCTCTCATGGAGTTGATGACGGGAGAGATCTTCAAAAGAGAGCTCTAATGGCTTTATGAGATTCAAACACAATCACCACACTGTTCCTCTTGAACCACTGGCTTTAAAACCACAGCAGCACACTGTCCCTGTAAACCACTGGCTTTATACTGGCTAAAGCACTGTCCCTGTAAACCATTTTCCTTAAAACCAGATACAACACTGTCCCTCTAAACAAATGTCTTTAATACTGGCTAAGAAACTGTCCCTATAAACCAGTTGCTTTAAAACCAGCGACAACACTGTTCCTCTGAACCACTGGCTTAAATACCAGCAACAACACTGTCCCTCTAAACCACTGACTTTAAAAACAGCAACAACACTGTCCTTCTAAACCACTCACTTTAAAAACAGCAACAACACTGTCCCTCTAAACCACTGACTTTAAAAACAGCAACAACACTGTCCCTCTAAACCACTGACTTTAAAAACAGCTACAACACTGTCCCTGTAAACCACTGGCTTTAATACGAGCTACAACACTGTCCCTGTAAACCACTGGCTTTAAAACCAGCCTCAGTCAGCCAGCATGGAAGGACATGAGAGGAAAGAGAGAGAGGTTAGAGAGAGAGGGTAAAGAGAGAGAGAGAGAGAGAGAGAGAGAGAGAGAGAGAGAGAGAGAGAGAGAGAGAGAGAGAGAGAGAGAGAGAGAGAGAGAGAGAGAGAGAGAGAGAGAGAGAGAGAGGGCGAGGGCTGGAACTAAAGAGATTAGTCTTACCTGCTGTTCTTGCGGGGCAGTGGCAAATCCTTCTAGAAGAAACACAGAAACGAACACAGAGAAAGAGATCAGGTTACTGAGAGATTCACACACCCCCATACACAACTTAAAGACACATTTAATACCTATAGTAACACCTATAACAGCTATACAACCTTTATACCTATACAGGATAACCTCCTATGCTAATAAAAGCAATAATATTCATCACAATATTCTTTATGTTTATACGTCATTCCCCTGTTTTTAAACCAGTGTTTTTTTCTACAGAAAACATTATCTTCGCTTAATCTCTCAGAGAGAAGTACATGAATATGCATGCCGCATATTGAACCATACCTCCCCTTCCCCTTTGAGGTAGGCCTGCCCACCGTGTTTTATTCATTTGGTTACCGCGGGGTATAAGAAAGGACAGAGCGAGTTTTGTGCCACAGCTCCCTGAGCGTGAAATCAGTTCTCTGCTGAACAGGACAAGCCGTGCCCACAGAACAACATGGAACCATACGAAGCCGTCCAGTGACTGGACTGAGAGGTACCCCTCCCAGTAGGGGTGGGCCATATCATATCGTTCACGATAATACCGGTATATTTTTTTACATGATAAAAAAAAATCATATCGTGATATTCTGTTTGGTTGACGTAATAACATCGCACCGTTACACCCCGTCCTGACATACAGCGATGCGACAGCGACGCGAGCGAGGAGAAAGTGATTTAGAATGTTGTACTTTTCAATGAGCCTATCCTGACGTGCCGCGAGCGCCGTCGCGCGCCGTCCAGCGATGTCGCTCAACCCTGAATTTATCGCTCGCGTTGTCTCTATCTGGACGACATTTCGCGCGGTGTCCCGCGCCCTAAACACTTCTTATTGGTTGATAAGTACACGCTGCTTCCTGTTGGAATGTGTTTACATCCCTCGATGATTTGATTGGTTTGGATTCTTTAACCAATAAAAATACACTCGCGACAAAAATCGTCACGCTGCATATCAGGACCACCCTCACGGTGAGTTTTCGTCGCCGTTTTCGCTCGGCTCGCTGTATGTCAGGACGAACCTCGTCCTGACATACCCTAACCCTAACCCTAACCCTTGCACATTTATACCTCTGTTGATGGCAATTAATTTTTTGTTTTGTTGTTATTTGTACATTCATGCACTGAAGTTTCAAGTGTATTTTTCTTTTTATTTTTGCAAACCGCACTTTAGATTTTGTGGTTGATTTGATTTTGTACTATTTATATTTTATACAGAATCTGAAGAGTTACGCACCAAAGAATGGAGCAATAATTTTTTGTTAGCTTTTACTCAGTACTCAGGCAAAGTGACCATTACTTGCATTGTAGCAAACACTGATATGCTGTTTACAAACTGTTGCAATTGTATGTTCTTGAAATAAATAACCTTTTTTTCAGTTTTTGGTCATATCGTCAAATATATCGTTATCACCAAAATACCTTGAAATATCGTGATATTCTTTTTGGGCCATATCGCCCACCCCTACCTCCCAGCCAACAGATACTGGGTTCAATCCCTGATGGCCACACCCTAAACCTAACCTCGGTGTCCTGGAGCAAGTTTGTGTGACTCCTGCCTGTGTCTGAATTCCCTTAGGGTCAAATGGTCTGCTACATGACTAACAGCAGTGAGTCAAATTGGTTTGAAAGGAGATAGGAAAGATGCCATGCTATGTGAAGGAATGAATTACGGTACGTACATTAAAGATGGTCAAATAAAGCAACACGTTTATGTTATATACATTATACCTTCACTGAGAAGGTCACCCAACTATTCTGTTTACCATCCATCCAAGCCTTTCCCTCATTTTAGAACATCCCATCCATCCCTCAATCTCTCTCCTCCTCCGTCGTCCCTTCCTCCTCCTTTCATAGAGTGTGTTTCAGAGGGTTGCACACAGGACAGCCTGCTTGGACCTGAAACCAGACACACACCCCAGCCCTGACTGTCCTGTAGCCCAGCCAGCAGAGAGAGAGAGAGAGAGAGAGAGAGGAGAGAGAGAGAGAGAGAGAGAGAGAGAGAGAGAGAGAGAGAGAGAGAGAGAGAGAGAGAGAGAGAGAGAGAGAGAGAGAGAGAGAGAGACTAGTCGACTGACTGTGTGTGAGTGACTGAGTTTAGTGACTGGAGTGAGAGTGAGCGTGAGACACAGTGAGTGATGTCAGTGTGAGTGAGTGTGTGACTGTGACTGTGTGTGTGTGTGTGTGTGGTGTGTGTGTGTGTGTGTGTGTGTGTGTGTGTGTGTGTGTGTGTGTGTGTGTGTGTGTGTGTGTGTGTTTGTGTGTGTGTAAGACCAGAGCTTATTTGAGTCAGTCTAAACCAGGAATGAGCAGGGCTCCAGCAAGAAGGCAGCAGTGAAGCGATGCGGGGCCCGGCTTGGGGGAGGGGCACTGGATATACTGGGTGCTCTGGGTGGGGTTGGGTGCTAGGGATTGCGTCAAGGGTGTCCCGTTACACCCGCTGATAATTCCCATGCATTACCTCCATCACACCTCCGCAAGGACCGCAGGGTTAAACCACATTGGCATTGACAGCTACCACACTCATTCGATTAACTTTCAAAAATGTGTGTATTTTTGTGTGTGTGTGTGTTTGTGTGTGTGTGTGTGTGTGTGTGTGTGTGTGTGTGTGTGTGTGTGTGTGTGTGTGTGTGTGTGTGTGTGTGTGTGTGTGTGTGTGTGTGTGTGTGTGTGTGTGTGTGTGTGTGTGTGTGTTGTAAGCTGCTCTAAAGCCTTTTAAACAGAACACTCATACTGTGTTCTGATTTATAACTAGACCAGAATCAATGACTGGAAATAATAATAATAATAATAATAATAATAACAATAATAACATGAATAACATATATGATACATAAATGATGAACAAATCATATGAAATAATAAATAACAAATACATACATAATCCATGATATATAGCGTAATCTTCAAGATATACATAAAAACATCATGTATATTTGTATTTGTATTGTGGCTTACAGGGTTAATAGTAGACACTATAGCTAAAATGCAAATGACCATAAATGGTCACAGTAAAAACTGCCACAGTCAGCTATGTCGAAGAGGTCAAAGGTCATCAATCCATCCACAATGGCTATGCCATGTTAAACCCGACCCGACCCCTCCCCCCCCGTCCTCTCCCCGTTCTCTCCTCCCTCCAGGGACAGGAGGGCAGGATTGGGTTTAACAGAGATGTCCACTAATCATCCCCAGGGTTAGGAGTTACCAGGGACAAATCCCTCGTCACCGAGAAGACTTAATATCCCAACGATTAATCTGATCCATGCTATTGATCCGGGTCTGTCCTGATCCCACTCATTGGCCTAGACTTTGGAAGGGTGTGTTCATTTTAGAGCGAGTCGTTCTGCTTTATCACTCACACGCAGGGCTGAGTACAGGAGAGCCACAACTACAAAACAGAACCTGTGGTCGCTGGGTTTTAAACGTTGAATGAACCAGTTGTGAGTGAATCACTTGTGTGCGTTGTTTTGCATGGCAATACCATCCAGAATTCAAACACCACTATCTACACATTATAATTGAACAGTAAGCTGTATTGGGTGGATGTAGTACTTTAGAATTCAGATGTTATTTATATATTTGTACTTTGGATAGATTTTGATCTTCCATTTCAGGTCTTATGATTTGAATATTTATATCATGGAAAGTGCCTGTATTTGCAACAGTACAACCTTTTGAAAATGTGTCTGGTTAATTAAATTTGCCTCAGCAAAACTTTATGGTCAATTTAGCATTTTTATTTTAGTGAAAGGTCACAGTGTGAGAGAGAGAGAGAGAGAGAGAGAGAGAGAGAGAGAGAGAGAGAGAGAGAGAGAGAGAGAGAGAGAGAGAGAGAGAGAGAGAGAGAGAGAGAGAGAGAGAGAGAGAGAGAGAGAGAGAGAGAGAGAGAGAGAGAGAGAGAGAGAGAGAGTAACAAAGCGAGAGAGATTTAATTAGTCAACTTCAATGTAAACTTCATAAAGTTGTCTTTTTCTCAGTAAACGGATGAGGTATCCCCCTCCCTCCCCCTCCCTCCCTCCCTGGTTCCTAACTTCAGGGAACCATTAAACCCTTCCCCCTGGTGTATTGAACAGGCGGCGTCCTGACGGTGTCAATAAGAGACGAGGGACCAGACCCAAGGGCCCTATGTCCATCGTCCCTGGGAACCCAGCCTCTCCCAGACTAGCGCCTTCTGCTTAAAGGACACCTGGTTTATTTATCATTCTTGGGCTGATTTCATAAGGTGGACATAAGAAAAATAGATCTATAATCTAAAGGGCAGTCATGGATTTGCGTGTGCGTGTGCATGTGCGCGCATGCGTGTGTGTGTGTGTGTGTGTGTGTGGTTCAGTGTCTGTGTGTGGTTGTGTGTGTGTGGGCGTGTGTGTGTATGTGTATGTGGAGAGCATTTCTGTGTATGTGTGTATGTGTGTATGTGTGTGTGTTTGTATGTGGAGAGCATTTGATTGTGTGTGTGTATGTGTGTGTGGTTATAAGAGCGGGCTATATTAAGAGTTAAAGGTTGACTCTGTCTCCTTCACGCGTCACAGCTCTGAATATTCAACCTCTTCTGCGCTGATTGCAGCAGTATTTAACTCCTCTGTGGCTTTTCTCGCGTGTGTGATTATAAACTATTTTATACAATCTTTTAGTGTGGGGTGGGGTTCAGCATCAAACTGGAACCACTTCTTTGTCACATCTTGCTCACTTGGACATCACTGCAAAAGCAGGTGTGTGTATCTTATAGGAGTGTGTGTGTGTGTGTGTGTGTGTGTGTGTGTGTGTGTGTGTGTGTGTGTGTGTGTGTGTGTGTGTGTGTGTGTGTGTGTGTGTGCGTTTGTCTGTGTGTAGTTTGAGTGTGTGTGTGTTGTGTCGTGAGTTTGAGTGTGTGTGTGTTGTGTGTGTGTGTGTGTGTGTGTGTGTGTGTGTGTGTGTGTGTGTGTGTGTGTGTGTGTGTGTGTGTGTGTGTGTGAGTGGGAGTCAGAACCTACATATTTGAGCCAGCCTGCTGTTATGACAATATCATAAACTAAACGGACCATGCCGTTCAATTTTCATTAACTTTATTGACCCCTTATCTGGACGGCGACAAGCGTCTCTGTTATAATGGGAAAGCCGACTAGATGTTTATCGACCTTATTCTGCTCCTTCATCTCACGTTTTTCTCTTCTTTTTAAAATGATTTTGAGTATTTACCAAACTCATATCAATGGTGTCATATTTCTTAGTTTGATTACTTGCAGTATATTTTTTTTAGTACATCTCTTTGAAATAGATTGCAGTCACATGCCACTGATGACTGTTGGACACCTGAGCACTCAGAAGATGACTGGTTTTATGAGGTCATCTTCTAACGTCTTTCCACTGAGTCATCGAGGCTGAAACTCATCCTTCTATCAGACATCGTTCTACCCATCATCCCTCCCTTCCCATCCAGCTACGTATAAGTTGTGTCTATCTGGCTATCAAGCCCACCCATCTGTCATTGATCCATCCATCTATCATTCAATATAGAAATATATTTATTTGTAATATTCTGACAAACACACACACACACACACACACACACACACCACACACACACACACACACACACAACACACACACACACACACACACACACACACACACACACACACACATACAAAAAACACAAGAATAAAACACTAACCCATGACTGGAAAAAAGGCCAACCATCTGTCAGACTGACTGATAGTTTGGCCGTTTAGCTGACAGACTGTCTGGCTGACAGGCTGACTGACTGACTGTCTAGCTGACCGACTGTCTGGCTGTCTATCTGACTGAATGACTCTCTAGCTCACAGATTGTCTGGCTGGACTGGTTGTCTGACTGTCACAGTTTCTCTCGCTCTCACGCACAGCTGCCTAAAAGAAAGATGAAGCAGTGTGTGTGCGTGTGTGTGTGTGTGTGTGTGTGTGTGTGTGTGTGTGTGTGTGTGTGTGTGTGTGTGTGTGTGTGTGTGTGTGTGTGTGTGTGGTGTGGTGCTTGTGTGAGTGTATCTGTGTGACTGGTGTGTCTGTGTCAGACAGAGAGAGCGGTTCTTTGTACGCGTGTCGTGGACCATCTGGTGACTCTATGTTGTGTTCTCTCTCTCTCTCTCCCCATCTCTCGCTCTCTGGAAAAGAGAGAGAGAGGGGCCATGTTGGAGCCATGTTCACTCCTTGTGCCCGGTGCACCATAGCCATGACAACACACTGAGTACCGACCTCTGAACCCCAGGTCCCGACGGTATTGGAGGGGCGTGGCCCCATATGTGTCCCACCCATTAAACACACAGGGGGTCTTGAGTGTGTAGGTGTGTGTGAGTGAGTTAGAGAGAGGCAGAGAGAGAGGCAGAGAGGGAGAGATAGAGCGACAGACAACAACATAGAGGGAGAGATAGAGAAAGACAGAGAGAGAGAGAGAGAGAGAGAGAGAGAGAGAGAGAGAGAGAGAGAGAGAGAGAGAGAGAGAGAGAGAGAGAGAGAGAGAGAGAGAGAGAGAGAGAGAGAGAGAGAGAGTGAGTGTGAGAGAGAGAGAGAGAGAGAGAGAGAGAGGGGGGGGATGATGAGACCCCAGGGAGAATATCAGCAGTTAGATGAGGAAAGACAAAGGAACGCAGAGTTCTCGCTCTCGCTCTCCTTATCACCCCTTATCTCTCTCTCTCTCCCTCTCTCTTTAATTATCTCGCTTTAGCGTTCCATTTCCTCCTGTTTCCTTATCCCTCTCTCTCTTTTTCCTTTGTCTCTCCTTATCTGACTCTATCTTTCCGTCTCTCGTACATCCTCTATTTATATACTATCTCTTCATCTCTTTTTCCTTCCCTGTCTGCCTCTACTATCTATCTATTTAAAATACAACCTATATGAAATATAACACATCTATACATCATAGGATCAATATCATGAATTGATATACCCTATTGTTAATCCATCAATATCATGTAGCACACGCAGTAGTGCACGTGAAAATCAACACGCATCCGTGCACACCAACATCCAGTAGTGCACGTGACAGATGCCACCAGAGAGCCCAGGACCCCAATGTGTCCAAATACCTCAAATTCACCTTTAACTCGCCCTCTCCATCTCACTCTCTTTCTCTCTTGCTTTCTCTGGTGCCCCCCCCCCCCACCACCACACACACACACACACACACACAGAAACACAGACATACAGACACACACACACACCCACCATCCACCCACACCCACCCACCCACCCACCCACACACACACACACACACACAAACACACACATACACACGCTTTTTTTCTATTCACTTCAGTTCCCAATCTCACGGATGGGAAGGGTGGGGGGAGGATGGGGGAGTGTGGGGGGAGGGTGGGAGAGGAGGAGAGGGGGGAGGGGTGACCCGTGGTTAAGCAGGCTGCTCCATTATATATGACCACGTAGGGGCTCTCCGCGCAACAGTAACACAAACACGGCCCATCAATATGCATCAGTGGACGTCCGTTACCGTGAAGGGACGCAGGCCGCGGACGCTAGCCGCGAGCCGCTGGGCTCTGTAGCCCGCTCTGGCTCAGAGCCCGAGTGGTGAGGAAGATGGGTTGACCCTTTGACGTTTGAACCGTTTTTATGCAGTCAGCATTGAATTCTGTTCATAATGTTTAACAAGGTCTTCAGCTCAAAATTCTTTCATTGTTGTTAGCTTATTGTAGCTAATGCTTCGCTTTCGGCCTTCTTTGTAGGAGAGAAAAGAGGAGTGAATATGAAATAAATATCATATTTACTCCCATATATCAAAGGGAGAAGGAGAGAAAAGAGAAAGTAAAGAGAGGAAGAGACAGAGGACCCTGTCCTTTGTAATATGTTTCATATTTACATGAATTTAGTGTGAAAATATGTTATTAATATGTTTGTCGGCTTCTCAAAACATGTCACCAACCGTTGTTAAATATTAATATTAATTAATAGTTAAAAAATGGTTTGGTAACATTATTTGTAGTGTTAGTTGTAATACTATCATCTGTTGTATTGTTATACTGTCTGTATTCACATTATTGACCCTGCTCATATTGTTATGGTAAACGGACTGCATTTACACCGCGCTTTTCTAACCAGTGGCCACACAAAGCGCTTTACAATACTGCCCAACATTCACCCATTCATGCCCACATTCACACACCGACGGCGCAGTCAACCACGCAGGGCGACAGCCAGCTCATCATGAGCCGTAAGGGTGAGGCGCCTTGCTCAGGGACACCTCAACACTCCAGGAGGAGACGGGGATTGAACTAGCAACCTTCGGGTGACCAGCCCCCCGCTCTACCTCCCGAGCCACATGTTGTCCATTTCAGTCGACTTGAAACGTCGGGCCTCACCTGCAGGCGGCGACGCCGTATGATCCCGGAGTCGTCCATGGTGGTCCTTGGTACTGAGTCCTCCTAGACCTGGGTCGGGTCCCGGTGTGGCATCCGGTCTGGGTGACACCCGATCTGAAACACCAGGCGTCCCGCCTCAGGTCAGACCGCCGGTCGGAGCGACGCCTATCACTTATTGCATATCTCCTAGCACTACTAGGGTAGTGATATGTGATCTAGGGCGCTGATAGGTGATCCAGGGTAGTGATAGGTGATTTAGGGCAGTGATAAGTGATTTAGGGTAGTGATAGCTGATCTAGGGTAGTGATAGCTGATCTAGGGGCGATCTAGGTTAATGATAGCTGATCTAGTGTTGATCTAGGGTACTCATAACTGATCTAGGGATGTACTATAACCGTTTAACGATGAAACCAGCACCGACACCGACCCGTGCCACTGGGCCTGTCCGGCCACCGTCGGGCTAGCCCCACTATGTAGCCTCCCGTTACCGATCAACATCACCCGCCGGTCCCGCGTTAAGTTCGGCTAACGCCCGACAAAGACCCGCTCACAGACCCGCTCAAAGACCCCCCTTACGGTAACGACTCGTCCCTCAATTTGGCCGTTAATCAACCTCCTGCCCCGGCCGTAACGAGCCCAAGACGTCCCCGGTTTACCGTCGCCGAGTGAGAGACGCTCCTCTTCCTGGAGTCCAGCGGTCGCCTTGACATTGCTGCCGCCTCGCGCGTCTCCTCTTGCCGCGTCCCCGTTGCCTCCGGCGGGAAAAACGCAGAACGTGCGCTTCGTTATCAACCGTCCCGCGAGTGAAACCGCGGTAAATAACCGTTTTCTTGCTCCCGGTTCATTGATGTCACCGCCGCCGCTCTCCACTTCCCTGTGAGACTGGCCGGTGACAGCCTCGCGATATCACGAGTCCCCTCTCCGTCCGAGGGATTCCCTCTCCCCTCCTCCACGCGAGCACAGACGGTGTAGTCAGCGGGCCAATGGGCGTCGTGGAGCACCGACCGACGGTGTCGTCAGCGGCCCAATGGGCGTCGCGAAGCACTGACTGCGGTCGTCAGTCCCCCTCCGACTCGCCGTAGTGGGGTGTCGTGTTGTTTAAACGTGGCGGGAAACTCGCACTGAGAAGAAGACACATGCAGAGCAGCACCATGGACAGCAACACGCAGCCTCGCGCTGCTGCAGTACGGGGCACGAGCGCGCCTGGAGTCAATGGCCCAAACCCAAAGTCCGGACTCGGACTCACGGACAACGATGCGCGTTCTCGCGAAATTAGTAAGGCTTTAGGGCTGTCCCAATATCGAATTCCAAATGGCGTGAGGGTTTGAGTCCACACTTTAGCGAGCCCTTTCCGTGAGTCCGCATCAGTGCAGACTTCAACTAAAGGAATAGCCACAGTTCAAAGCGTTGTGACGTTTACCACGGAGACCATATGGGAAATCCGGAAATAAAGAAGGTGAACAACACGTCGCTACTGTCAATGCGCGACCACGGAACGCAACATTTTCAAAAACGCGATCAACAGCACCTAACATGGACCAAAACAATCCAGATGACCACTGATTAAATCCTGCAAAGAAAATGACATTTTCATGTTAGTAACCTCCCTGACCAATAATGTTTGGCTGTTATCTAGCATATCTAGTTATCTGTTATTCGAACAACTGTTATTTTCTGTCAGGGAGTGGACCACAAACCCTGCAGTTTATTCAGACACGACAGGATCATGAGTCTCTTTTTACGGCAGCCCAGACACACGTGTGTTGAAGGTTATGTGTAAGTACCTACTTTTAATTGTCATAAAATGTTTGCCCAAGTTACTTGTTTTTGTCCCAACAGTGAGATCTTAAAAGAAATGGGAATGGAGGACACTGTCACACCATATCAAGCAAAAAGAAAATGGGAAAATTGAAAGAAGGGCATCGGGTGAATCTTCATTATTAGCTTGTGGGAATGGGCTACTGGAACACATGGGTCTTTTTGGTGAGCTTTTGTTAACTCAAGACTGATGGTGCCTTTAGCCATATCCAAGTTGCTTAATAAGTATCTATCAAAAGGTTTATGTGTTAACATCATTTGTGTGAACTTACTTACAGGCAATGCACCATATAATGGGACAGAGGGACCCCAGCAGGCCTCTAAACATAATTTCTACGGTAGTGGACTCGGATCTGGATGATGCAGAGGATGACGGTGACACTCCCAACACCTCCTTCCCCTCACGGCCATCCACCTCCACCTCACAGCCATACACCTCCACCTCACAGCCTCCAACCCCCACCTCACAGCCTCCAACCTCCACCTCACAGCCCTCCACCTCAACCTCACGGCCCTCCACTACCCCCAAAGAAACGAAAAAAATGAAGTTGTGGAAGACCTGAAGCTGTATACGGAGAGGCAGGAAAGAAGACAGCGGAAGCTGGACGCCGGGGAGGAAGAGCGTGAGAGGAGAAACAAAGACCAATCTGATACCTTGATAGGCATAGTTGGGGAATTGGTCACAATTCAAGATGCAAAAAATAGTTTATCTTTAGTTGTGGTATGAACCCTAGGAGTTTTTTTTTTTTAATGTTTTGGTGTGAACCCTAGGGGTTTGTTTTATTGACGTTTTAGATGCCAACTTTGTTTCTTATTTCTCATTTGTGTATTAAAATTTGAGCTGTCCCTTATCTGCATGTGCAGTGTTTAAATTGTGATTTACATTAGGTGGATTTAAAGCTTTTGGTTGGAAGCAGGCCTATATGTTAAGGTGTACAACTGAATTGTATGTCAAAATGTAATGTCCTGGAAAATGAACAAGGACCACGGAACTAAGAAATATAGTCAAACATAACTTTATGACCCAAGTATGTCATATTTAGCATTGAACAGAAAAGGTTAAACACAAAACAAGGTTGCTCAAAATGGCAAAACATATAAGGGCATTTCACTCAGCCCAAAACTAATATTTTGAATACAAAATGCAAAAAAAAAAAAAAGCTGCCGCAGTAGCCTATTGATGCACACCTTTCCATGAGCTCCGGTTGTTGGGGTGCAGAACCCTGAGCACATAGCCTGTCCCGGATGTGGGCTCCACTTCTCTCCTGGAACTGTCGAACTGGAGCAGGGGGGGCGCAGGATCCTCAGGCTGGATCACTGCCTCTTCCAGGACATCCCCATAGTTCAAGCACACGTTGTGGAGGACTGCACAGGCCAGGATGACTTCAGAACAAAATGCTGGCTTAACCTCCAGTGCCTTGAACAAGGTACTCCGCCACTGAGCCTGCATCACTCCGGAGGCCCTCTCAATAATGGAGCGGGCCCGGCCATGATGCACATTAAAGCACTCCTGCATCGCCCCCTGAGGTGGGTGTCTGTAGGGCGCGATGATGGTGATAGGGCGTTTGAGACATGGATAGCCTCCATCTCACAAAGGAAAATAACCAGGCAGGGGGTACAAAGAATGAACATAAATTAGGCTATTTCTTAAGACACGTGTTTCGTGAACGGAACCTCCATAACCAACAAAAATATCTATGCACCTCCCAGAGGAGTCAGATATGGCCTGAACTTGCATTGAATGAAACTGCTTGTAATTAAAATAATCATACTGATTGTGCCTGGTGAGTTTAATTCTAAAGTGGCAACCATCTATGGCTCCCAGAGCGTTATTAAAGGCATCAGGCTGGGCTAGCTGCGGCAAAACCCCCTTCCAATGTCCCCCAGCATGTTAGCAGTAGGGAAGGAAACACACCTACGAATGTCAGCGGCCACCCTGTGCACAACTCTACACACTGGACTTTGGCACGTCAAAAGCCCTTGCAGTCACACGGTATGAAACACCACGGGCCAGCCAAAAAACAAAACTCAGAACCTGGAACACTCCCATCCATGGTCCCTCACCTGACTTAAGATGTTCAAAAGGCCATGAAAGGCCTCTCTGGACAGTCGAAAATCGGGCCTCATGTTGTTCTCATCCAGATACACCCTAATAACTGGCATGTGTGGCCTAACTCTGGCATATGGGGTGCACTGGTTAGCTATGAACAAAGACAATTTCTACATTAAGAACTAAGATTTGAACAAATACATTAAACATGAACGAGGGATAGACGTTTTTTTTTACCACATATCGCGTTTATTAATGTCTCTCTGGAAAAAAATTGAGAAAAAAATACGAAAGCACATTATTAATAATTAAGAAAGTTATTTATCAGTATTTGACCAACCTGTTGTCCGGCTTGTAAAACAAGTGTTTGAAAACATGTTAAATCAGGCATGCGTCTCCTGTGCCATGGCCTTGTGGAAAGCAACAAACTCAAAATGGAAATTCCCAAAACCGGCAAGTGTAACCAACATCTTTGTTATAAAACGTTGCCAAGGTAACATGTGCTCGCGTGAAGTGCTGTCCCAAGCCCATATATACCTATCTGAGCCCATTTGGCCTCACACACTCGCTCTCTTAAGTTAATTAGCACCCGATCTCAATTAAGTCTGTGAATCCTGTGTCCTCAGTCCTCAGGGCTCACTTTGCGATGGGGCCTGTATTCCGTCATGTCCGTTGCTACATTAGCCCATGCTACGTACGGACGTGATGGTTGGGAATACAGTCCACACAAACAACAACGGACGCCAGCACGATTGAAAAACAAGTCCTATATTCCCTACTTTAATCATATGTGCCCCTATGTACAATAATCATATGTGCCCCTATATAGTTTACTCATTTGTGCTGGGAGTTAGCTAACAGCTAGTAGCATGAGATGGCGCGTTAGCCATCAAGTAGGATCCAGTAAGCCGTCATCAGTCCTCAGTCTCTGAATAAATAATGAGTAAGTCGGCCCCCGCCATGCCTCCCAGGGCGGTGTTAACCGGTCAGGGGCCCCTGCGGTGTGGTTAAAATACACACTGAACACTACACACGGTACACCAGTCAGGGTCCCCTGTTGTGTGGTTAAACTACACACTGAATACTACACACGGTACACCAGTCAGGGTCCCCTGTTGTGTGGTTAAACTACACACTGAATACTACACACGGTACACCAGTCAGGGTCCCCTGTTGTGTAGTTGAACTACACACTGAACACTACACACGGTACACCAGTCAGGGTCCCCTGTTGTGTGGTTAAACTACACACTGAATACTACACACTGTACACCAGTCAGGGTCCCCTATTGTGTGGTTGAAAGGACACACTGAATACTACATACTGCCCTGTCAACAGAGCAGGGGTCTTCAACTTGTTCATCCCCCCCTATAGGAAATGCCAGGGGATCAGAAGGAAAGGAAAACCATGTGTCCATGGGTCACCACACACTTTTTGGAAAGGACCTCCAGTTGGAGTTGGCTCACGGTTTTCTGGGTGTTGTGTGTCATCGGGTCGTGACCCCATCTCCTACCCATTTAGGGTCTCCTCCTATAAGGAGCTATCTTACTGGGGCTAATGCCCTTCTTTCAGCCCCTTCTCTTTGTAGGAGAGAAAAGGAGGGTGAATATGAAACAGATATCAAAGGTAGAAGGAGAGAGAAGTACAGAGAGGAAGAGATAGAGCAGTCTGTTCTCTATCTCTTCCTCTCTTTACTTTCCCCTCTTCTCTCCTTCTACCTTTGATATGTGCCCTATTTGTATTAATGTAGTGTGAATACATGTAATATGTGTGATGGTTAAGCGCTAGTCAGCTTACTGGGGCTAATGCCTTGCTTTCAGCTCTCGCCTCTTTGTAGCAGAGAATAGGAGAGTGAATATGAAACATATATCGAATTCAC
>OLKM01000076.1:74000-76500 GCA_900291075.1 Melanogrammus aeglefinus
GGTTGCCTCCCCGAACTCACCGCGGGACAACTTAACGCCCACGTCAGAAGGCAGAGCCTCATATTGGCTGGCTGCCACCGGTCGTTTGACGCATGGTGGCCGCGACTCGGGTCAGGGGTTCAATTACCGCATTAGACGTTAACTAACCTGTGTTAACATGTGATAAATATATCCGCAGGCAGCAGTATCCTTCAACACTCTTTCCACTTCATGTGGTCAGGGCCGGGGTTTAGAAATTAGTGAGGTTCAGAATTTTTTTCTTTTAATGGAGTTTATTTACTACATTTCTGGACGAGCAAAATTCATAGCATAATGACACCTACCAAACAAAACCTGAGCTAAAGGCTACACAAAAACTCGTTATCTATAATTGAATAGAGGGACTACTGTATTCTGATACTTTCATTAAAATGATATTATATTTTGTGTGTGTGTGTGTGTAATGTTAACGAATTTAACTACTGATTATACAGTTATATAGCGTCGATTTGTCTATAAATATATAGAGAGAAATAAAAGGATAATAAAAAATACAAACATTGTATTAAATAATTAGAAGTAGCCCTCGGTAAAGACCTCGGTTACCTCATACAGCCATGGCTAAGTTGTGTTTCCCTGCTGAAAATACTGACAGTATAGAGCCAATGCGTGTCGTGTGGAGGCAGCAGAAGAATTTCAACAAATATGACAAAAGACGTGTCTCCACGACACGCGCTGTTTGCTCCATGTTGTCGGTGTTTTCTGTCAGACGACATCTCTCACAGTCCCCGTCGTCCCGGTGAGTTGACAGCGCTTCATAATGCTGTCCACACCCAGGCGACCACCTGGCATAGGCCTACACGACAAATTATATAAAAAGCTATCTCTAACGGACGTGATGAACTGAATGGTAGGCCGACACCAGACAATAATAGGCCTACAGAAAATTTGAATTACAACTCGACTTTCAGAACGACAGGTGGCCGTATAAATAATACAATTTGGAATAAGTCGAAGAATGATATAAGTAATGACATCATAGGCCGATCACATTCAATTAGAGTGAAACTTAACTGTTAAATATGTTGGCGCAAGTGATCCAAAGTGTGCGTCATGATCATGATCCCTTACCCTATCACAACGACCACAAGGTGCAGTGCTGAGGAGTCACCACGAGGGGGCGGAGTTAAACCTCTATCAAAAACCGCTTCGTGCATTTCCAGTAAATGCGTACCAGCAGTCAGGAAGGATAAAGGATGGCCTTTTTGCGATCTAACAGACACACCGTTTACGCACAAACGGTGCATGCCTCTTGGGTCCTTCCGGAACACTCTATACCACTAAGGGTCTGAAGAGGTGATCCATCCAGCGGTGGTGGTTCTGTGTCCCTGAGCTTGACCTGACTTCCAGAAGAGGCTTTAGGCTAAGCCGTCATCGCCCTCCCCCCTATGGCCACTAGAACGCCTTCTCTCGATCTTCCAGCCCACTGCAATCTGCCTCCGCATTGAATAGTCCATCTCACAAAGGCTTACAAAACTGGTCCATATTCAACGACATGTTTGTCCAAGGAATCCAAGGTTAAATTCTGTCGGCAATTTCCATATTCCATATTTGTATGAGATGCTCACTAGAGATAGATCATGGCTGGCCTTGAGAACCAATTGAAGAGGGGGGGGGGGGGGCACATGGCTGGTGTGATCCGCCTCCTGGAGTATAGTTAAAAGCGTGCATTACTAAATACCTCCGCATACATGACATACCTACCTCCACATAGATGACTGTGCACATACATCCAGACACTTGAAAACATTTGCACACACACAAACACAGACACACACACACACACACACACACACACACACACACACACACACACACACACACACACACACACACACACACACACACACACACACACACACACACACACACACACACACACACAAACACAAACACACAAGCATAGTGACACATGCACACATACACACACGCACACACACACACACAAGCATACTGACAAATGCACACACACACACACACACACACACACACACACACACACACACACACACACACACACACACACACACTACACACACACACACACACACACACACACACACACACACACACACACACACACACACACACACACACACACACACACACACACACACACACACACACACACACACACACACACACACACTTAGCCCTGTTCCTGGTGTCTAAACATAGTTCCCTAAATGATGTATTTTAATGAGTGCTGGGGGCGGGGGGGGCGGGGGGGGGGCTGGTGGACGCCAGGCGGGCTGAGGCAGAGGCTCAGCAGTGACCTGTTGTTGTTCCGTCTCCTCCGGCTCCCTGAATAGCAGCCTCACAAAGGAGGTCATTACTGGGTCTGTAATGACCAACAGGGCCGGGGGCCACGGCCGGGCTGTGAGCTGACCTGGAGACGGGTGGGCAGCGGGGGGCCCGCCCCCAGCCCCGGAACACTCCGATGGTTGTTTTGGACAACATG
>OLKM01000076.1:81500-85269 GCA_900291075.1 Melanogrammus aeglefinus
GGCTTTACTGACAGCGATATATTGTTGTTTCTCTTTCCTCTGACAAATGCAATCATTGTGAGTCATTTTGGATAAAAGCATCTGCTAAACCCCCTTAGTGTAAATGTAAAGTGTCAAATGTTATAACATTGCGAGCAGAAGAAGCTGTTCCCTGTCCCAGTGAACACGTCAATAACATGTCATTAACATGTCTATACCGTCCGTCCCCAGGCAGTGTGGTTGATGATGGTTACCATGGCGACCCCGCTGCTCCTGGCCCTCCTGGTGGGGGCGCTGCCCTCCCGTGCATTCGACGAGGGGGCGTGTCTTCAGGACGGGAAACACAAGACCACGCCCAGCGCTGAACCCCAGCTGACGGAGTGCACGCTGTACGCCGACAGTACGTCAGAACACCACCCACGCAAACGCCACCCGACCTGAACACCACCCAAACACCACCCAACCCGAACTACCTCACCAACACCACTCGAAACACCACCCAAACTATGTCGCCCAACACCACCCACACCACCTGAACACCACCCAACACGACCACCACCCACACTGTAGCCTCAGGACACTCTTCCTATAACACGTTGTCCAAACAGCTTCCTGACACTGGGTTGAATGCTGCTCAGAGGACAGGAGACATAAGCAATGAGTCGGTGTGTTCCCGTCCTCAGACGCGTGCTGCACGGTGGAGGACGTCCAAGACATCGCTCACGTCCCGGCCCTCAGCAACAAGAACGCCCCCTGGGACCACTGCAGACATCTGAGCTCCACGTACGGACAAAAAGCCCTTAAGTATCACTAAATACATTATTATTAATCTAATTGAATTAGTGTAAATGGAGACTTATTATATGATGCATTGACTTGGACGGTGGTGTCCTCCTCACATTGTTGAAGACCCTGGGTCCGAGACCAGAATGCATTGCGCGCCCCCTCGAGTTTCATGGTCCATGAAACTCTCTTGATCGTTCGATTTGAAGACATACTTAGAAATCCGCTTGAATCTTCCCGTTTTTTTTATGCATCGAGCATACATTTTTGTATATAGTATATAGTTAATGATTGTAGATAGATTTTATGTAGATATTTCCCATTTTTAAATAATTTTTGTACAAAATAATTGACCGTTTTGCCGTCGATGGCATCATCGGAGGCTGGACGTCGAAAGCGACCGATTGGCAGGCCAAAGAGGAACGAGAAGCTCTCTAAAATATATCTTAGAGAGTCGACGTTCAAGCTATGGTGGCAAATTAAACAAAGTCAAGGTCAAAATTAAACAAATTAAACAAAAAATTAAACAAAGTCAAAATTAAAGTCAAGTCCATGTGGTCTACCGGAAGTCAGACGAAAGTAAACACGAATTCAAAACAGAGGCGCGCAGTGCATCATGGGCTCGGACCCAGGGTCCAGTGCTTACAGTATGGACTGTTTCCTGCTTAAAGCATGCCAACTACTGTTCTATGCTAATGCTAGCATCCAGAGTCATCGTGATGAGAGAAAACGCTGATCTGGGCTTAAATGTGTAGAATGTTTTAACGTTATCACTATTATAACACAAAACCAATTGGTGCCCTCAAATCCACGTGGGGAAGCCCCGTTCCCCAGCCGTCATTCACCCCCCCTCTTCTCCCCCTCCCCCTGAAGGTGTGAGGTGTTCCTGAAGCGGGTCTCCTGTTTCTACCGCTGCTCGCCGGACGCTGCCCGCTGGCCGCACCCCCGCCGGCGCTCCTACATCCAGGCCGTCCCGCTCTGCCACAGCTTCTGCCGCGACTGGTGAGTCCCACCTCCGACGCCATCACCTCCACCTCCGTCAATGCTAAACCCACCGCGAGCCCCAACCCTACCACCCCTACCACCACCACCTCCACCCCCTACCTCCACCTCCACCATCACCACCACCTCTACACCCCCATCACTACCACCACCACCATCACCTCCACCACCTCCACCCTCATCACCACCACTATGGATGAACCGTCATAACCCGGGTGGTTCTATTCTGTCCTGCTCGCAGGTTCGATGCCTGCAGGATGGACATGACCTGCGCCCGCAACTGGGCCCGGGACCCCCGCGGCCACAACTGCACTGGGACCTGCGTCCAGTACCAGCAGGTAGGCTGAGGGCCCCCCCAGGTGCCCCCATAGCCCCCCAAGGTAGTCTGAGGTACACCTCAGACCAGGAGAGGAGGCTCAACAGGAGTCCTCCCAGGGCTCACTGACATCGTCCAATCACATGTTCCGAAACCCCGCCTATGTTAATAATCCAATCACATGGCTGAATTGCGTACAGTTACCCGAGGTTCCCCTTCGACAACTCAATGTCGACGCCCGACATGCGAGCGTCCTGTGCTGCTCTGCGCTCCGGATAATCCGGAACATACCCTGTTTAGGACATGCTAACGTCACCTCAGTCTGAAGCCGCCGCAGCGAGCGCTTTAGGACTGCTTCTCTCACTCACTACGGCTATCGGGACCGTGGGTAAAACGGTGATTAGGACATCTGGACGTCCAGGAATCAATCCATATCCTATCAGTATAGGATTACATTTACAATTACATTCAGGGTGATTAGCAGACGCATTTATCCGCATACAAAAAAGGATAGCTAGGATAAGAAGCTACGCAATGCACTATATAACTAAGTACTATAACTAAGTACGACATACAATGTCGTACATTAAATGCCCGGACGCACAACATACAATAAGTGTGTGGGAGGGGTGGGAGGGGGTGGCTTCTTGAAAGGATGACTTTTGGAATGCGGCCCGCTGGTCTTACAGTACCACTGAAGCTGTCTGCTGTTGTTCTGTCTCTGAGAGTCGCTGCAGGCTGTCTCTGACGGCCCCCTTTGCGCTCAGGAATTTAGCGCGCATGCTACTTAGCTCAGCGGGTAGCTTATAGTTTTAAGAGAAAAATCCTCTTTGTCAATAAGCACTCATCCCACCTGTCAACACACACGCTGTAGACAGGACAGGGATTGGAGTGTGTGGTTGTCAATGATTCTCTCTTACATCGCGCAACAGGTTTGTTTGATTAATACACACATTTAGATGTTTTTTTGATTTTTTGACAATTTAATTTGTCGAAGCTAAGGATTCGGTCCCCAACTAGTAGAACATGGCACTAATACAGCCGGGGTTACAAGTTGGATTCCCTGCGGATCTCAGCTGGTAGGCATTAATACTGCCAGAGTTTGGGGCTCGATTCCCTGTCTGACTCAACCGGCAGAGCAAGGCAGGATGGTGTAAGGATGAGGGGGTGATGCCCTGTGGAGCTCAAAGGGTCGATGGAGCAACGAATGAACAAGGTTAAGGGTTCCGTTCCCCCTGGGGCCAGCCTTGCTACGGGGTCACTACCCTCAGGGGATTGAGTCGTGTTTTGTTAGAGGTCCGTCTGAGCAGGGGCAGGTGCGGACTGAAGGGCTAATGTGCTGGAGGTCAGAGGAGGGAAATGAACATATAAAAGGTTCAATCTAAAACAGGCAGAGGGTTTAAGGGCAGGGGCGCAGCTGCAACACACAACCACACACACACACACACACACAACCACACGCACAGTGCCGGAACACATCGAACCACACACACTACTTCTCATTTTTTATTTCTCTCTTTTATATCTTTCTCTTTCTGGGTAAAAAAAATCACACACACACACACACACACACACACACACACACACACACACACACACACACACACACACACACACACACACACACACACACACACACACACACACACACACTCTGCCAGAGGCACACACACACACACACACGGATGC
>OLKM01000076.1:89409-169409 GCA_900291075.1 Melanogrammus aeglefinus
GCTAGGGTGGGTGAGGGGCACTTCTAAGATTATTTATTTCAGAGTTGACGTGCACCGGACTCTATTATTAGGACCTATATGCACATTTCAGTACCTAAAGATGCGAGGCATTTGGATCCAGATTGTCAGGGAATCCATCTTGTAGCTGTCAAACGTGGCATAGAAATTGTGTGTATTGGGTTGCAATAGCCTGTGCTCTCGTTGCCTGTGCTGTTCTGCTCTCTTCTCTTTTACAACTCTTTGGTATCCTACTCAAACTAATTCAAATATTGAGCATATGGAGGTGCATACACGACCAGCCGCCCCAATTCAGGAATATCGATTTTGTTTTCAATAGACACGAATATCTTCCCGAAAACGCCAATCCCCTAGGAGCTGGCAAGAGACTTAGTGGAGTTCGTAATTATCTTGAGTGAATGGATTTTCCTATATCTGCCAACATGGTGGAGTGCACAAGTGACTGCAGACACATTGTCTTTACTTAACCTGACAAAATCACTAGAGCTGACTGAAGGACCGCATTGTGAATTGCTAACAGCTACCAATAAAAATAACTAAAATCTAACAATAAGTTATTGTATGTCAAAAAATATATCTTATTGGATGGATTATAATTTATTACATTGATTTATATATTGTGATACAAACGAAATATGAAACAATAGAACAAATTGCAATCAATAATAATAATGGTCCTACCTAGATTTTCAAAGTAAATCAAATCTCCAAAATATATTATAGACATATCAATTTGGCTATTAAAGATTATACAAACAGTCTTGAGAATGTGTATTTTTTAAGGTTTTTTATATGTTTACATATTATATATATATATATATATATATATATATATATTATATATATATATAATATATATACTGCTCAGCCCATGTGAAGGAGACGATGCAGGACACTTTATTTAGCAGTTTGGTTGTTTCATGGAAGAAAGTACAGTATGAGTATTACCTGTATCTGTAGAGGATCCAGCCACTGCTTCCTTATTCAGGTGCTGTGTGTCAGGGCCTTTTATAAAGACCTGACACACACACAAGCACACGTATAAACATTATGGCACACCAACACACACACCACACGCACAATCGCACACCATGCACTGCTCTCAGGAATGCATGAAAAGGGTTAGCTTAAACCCCTACCCTTCTTTTTTCAATCAAATACTACATTGCAAGAATTATATCATTAGCAAGTAAGTTGCCAGATTGGTATTAATTTTTCTAATTCCATATTAACATGATAATACTTAAAGAAAACGGGGCCCCAAAGGTCTGGCAAGAGGAGGATTAACCTACCCTGTTTCGATGACCGCACCACCCAAACCATAACCCTTACCCAACCCCAAACATAAAAGGACTGGGGGAGAGGGTGTGCACCCAGAGTCACTTTGATTAACAAAATCTGAATTAAATAACAAAAGAAGAGTTTAAGCGTGGCAGGAGATAAATGCTTGTCCAACTTTTTTTTAAGTCATGGAAAAGGAATGGTTTGATTAGGGGCATTGTTGTAAGATAGTTGGTGCTTGATCTAATGACAAAATGTATTGATTACAGTTGTGGTTGGTGGGGCGCCCCGGGGGTGCACCAGGTGACAGCTCGTACCATATAGGCACACAGTCCGGAAGGCAGCGACCTGGGTTCAAATCCTGCCCATGGTCATTTGCTGCATTTCCTCCCCTCTATCGCCCATAGCTTCCTCTCTATCTCTCTCTAGAATACCCCAAAATGAACTGTTAAAACTGTTGTTACAGAGAGCCGAGGAACACCACATATATCAATTCTGATTTTCAATGCAGTAGGTTTTTTTTTTTCCTCAAAAACCAAAATGTAGACACATTGACTCCCATTCTGCTGTTTCATTAGCAGCAGTGCAGAGATATCTAATTCTCACCTTACATAACGAGGCCCTGCCTTCCTTTTCCCACCACGTTCATCATACGAAGAAGTAACTTTCCAACCAGCTAGTACTTCCAGCTAGCAATCTGTATGCTCAAAAATGTCTTGGGGGGGGGGGGGGGTTGATTTGTGGTGCGGGGGGTAAACTCCCTCCCTTGGAGCTGCTCTCGGTTGGTCAGATTGTAGTGGGCCTCGCTGTGAAACTTGGGAACCGAATATCTCTGCACTGCTGCTACACACTGTTCAATGTTACACATTCAAAGTACAACAGTGTTTCAGTGTGTCAACGATAAGAAATGTCACAAACAAAATCTTACCTACTGCAGCTTTAAGTTGCAGGGAGTATTTAGCCATCCATTCTGATGTCACCAATACAATCCTAGAGGTTGTTTAAGGGCCATTGATCCAAGGTTTGAGAGGTAGGCGATCATTCTAGGTGGTGTGACCTACCATGTCAGAGGCTGCAGTGAGTTCTAGGAGCAGCAGTATGGGTCCTCAGAAATTGGCAATCACACACCTGTATTAAGGAGAGATTCTGTGCAGAGTATCACTCTATCCGTGGAAATGGAAGGTTTCCATGGTGTGATTATGGTTAAGGTGGAAAGGTCAAACTTTTTAGGACTTTGGAAATGTAGGGGAGTTTGGAGATCGGCAAAAAACTGTTGTCATTTTAAGGTTTGGATTTTTGTGGAGTGGATAAGAACTACATAATGAGCATTACTCAAATCATCAAATTCGATTTTGGTAAGGAGCTAGGATAACGACAAACATTCTATACAAATGTAAGGATTGGGAGAAAATTGTTTTATTGGATTGGTCACTGGCCAGACATCTTAATACAGCTATGTTTCAATTGATGACACACACAGGTTTCAATATATACATTCCATATGGCCAATAAACATCCACTGGACGCTGCCGCTGTTCCAGCTGTAAACAGAAGTATAAGACACAGAAAGGGATGACAGCTGTCAAACTTAAATAAGGTGTGCACCAAATTATCCTGATCTGTTACTTAACATCACTGTTTAAGGTCTTGTGGTTTTGGTGTATGGTCTATTCTATTTTTAGATTATACCAAAAAGGCTCTTAATGTAGGGATATAAGTCAATTTAAAAATCTGTTGAATCAAACAGCGGCCTGCATGGCGACTCCGTCCAGGGTGTAGGAGTAGCTGAGGGGTGCCTTTCTTCAAGTAGCAGTCGTGGGAGTGAGTGCCCATTTTGTGATGGGCCGCTTGACAGGTCCCCAGGAGGTCGTCGAGGAGAGAAACGTCGCTGTCATAGCACGTCAGCCTCAGCACGTCGTTGGGCAGGGCCTTGAAGTAGGTGAACTCCTCTTCCCACCAGGGGTTGACGTTGTTGTTCCGGATAGATGTTTTGCCAAGGTAGAGCAGGGCCGCAGGACACCTCCACGTAGCCATCAGTGGTTCCAAGTAGGCCTGATGGTAGGCCACTCGCTCGGATGTTGAACAGCCTGAGCCTGGCTTGGACTGCAGACAGCGGCCCCAGGGCCAGCAGGACGAGGACAAGGGAGCAGGAGGAAGTGAAGGCAACCATGTTTCTGTGAGAGATGGAGAATTCATTACAAGACTGACTGGGGTGCTTGACCCTTCAGTTGAATAGGTCCTGGTTGCCATTCCAATTGGGGCGGGGTTCCCTAGGTATATTATCCTACCAATTTAAAGTCTGCCTTAAATGCCCTGATTCATATAAAAAAGAAAACAATTCATTAACTAACATACTGAACATCAAATACATTCATTGACTGAAGATTACAAATTTAAAAGCATCAAATCAAATCACATTTTAATGCTGAAATTATCTTAGAATGTCGAATTTTCCCCTGAGAATATAACGTTCCATGACCCATCCATTTTGTTTTGGCAAGACAGAACCATGTCATAAGAGACTAAGCTCTTCAGTGATAGATTCATACGGGTCGTTTTGGACGACCTATACAAACAATCTTGTGTTGTTAAGGTTGGAGGACAGGCCGGTCAAACCTCAGGCCGCTCCTGCGTTACATGAAGGTCATGTTAACTGGTGCATAACGATTTTCTCTCACTTATTATCAGAATGAGATGTTGCCAAACTGAAGACAATTTGAGCAATTTACTGGTTTCTGGTAGGGAGTGGCTTAATAACATAGGCTATCGTTGCACCTAAGACTTAAAGGTGCTGTAGGTAAGATTCATGAGCTATTATTTCATATGTGATTTGTTAAAAGTGGCAGTTAAAACTCTCAGTTGATTTGGTAGCATCAATTGTTTCATCTTTTGTCGTATCGTAAATATATAGCATTCAATGTGGCATTTGAGATCCATTCAATACGAGACATTTTTTATATCATACTATTGTTATTGCTGAGTCGTTTCAATGGAGGAAAGTAGTACGGGTATTACCTTATGTCTGTAGGCGATCCAGCCACGCTGCTCTTGGTATTCAGGCCTGTGTGTGTGTGTCAGGTTCTTTATAAAGACCTGACACACACACGCGCACGCACGCACGCACGCACGCACGCACGCACGCACGCACGCACGCACGCACACACACACACACACACACACACACACACGTGTACACACACACACACACACACACACACACACACACACACACACACACACACACACACACACACACACACACACACACACACACACACAAATGCACACACGCGCACACACACTGCTCTCAGGATTGCATAAAAAGTGTTAGCCCTAACCCTAACCCTCTTTTTTAAATCAAATACTAGACTTTTTTTAATACACTTTACATAAACAAGTAGTTAGTAGTAGTTAGGTATTTGTATTTGTTTTTGGAAATAATAATACACATGATAATGATAAATTTGAGTTAAAGTCCTGGGCAGACAACAGTAAAAGAATTACGTGGGAACAAAGTCAGAGTAATTGATCAAAATTGAAACAGCTTAGTTTAAGTTAGCTTAAGTTTAAAAAATGTATCAACAAGTTAGTAAAAATGTATCAGATAAACAAAGGCTGCAGAGGAAGATAGGTTTTTAGGCAAGTTTTAAAGGTGATATCATTGCGGGCATCTCTAATGGTGACGGAACTGTTCCAGAGTCAAGGGGCTTTGCAGAAGCCCAAACACCCTCGCCCATGAGCCTTGACCCGAAAGCAGCAGCAGGTTTTGGGCGGATGACCAAAACCTTTTTCTTGTTTTTAAAGCACTAAATGGCATTAGACCAAACTAATAACATGACATGTTCATACAGCACACCCCAGCCAGATCACTGAGGACTCAAAAAAATATCTTTTGGTCCAAACTACTGCCGAAACAAAATAGGATTAGTCAGCCTTTAGTGTTTATGCAGCTAACCTTTGGGACAAACTGCCAGAAGAAATTAAAAAGGCTCCCACAACTTCTTCTTTTAAATCAAAACTAAAGACTAAGCTCTTCAGTGAAGCATTAACATTTCTAATGTTTTCCTTCTCTTTTTGTATTTGTGTTCTTATCGATTTATATTTTAATGTTGGATTCATATTTGCAATGTTTGACCTTACTGAAGGTATTTTTTTTTATTATTTTTTTCCTTTTTATGTTTTTCTCCCTTTATCTTTATAGAACATGTATTGATTTTGTTGAAGGTCTTTCATTATATTGCATGCATGTACTTCTTCACTATAAATGATACTGTTGTCTTTTTCTTTGTAAAGCTCATTGAACTACTTGATGTAAGAAATGTGCTATACAAAAAAAATTGCCTTGCCTTGCCTAACAGCAGCTTTCTGAACTAGCTGAATACGGGATAAGAAGATTATCCCTAACCCTAACCCTGTTTCTGATGACAGAATAACCCAAACCCTAACCCTTACCCTAACCCTAACCCCACCCTGATAAAAGAACGGGACTAACCCTAACCCGTAAAAGGACTGGGAGAATGTGGGCCAGTGCACCCAGAGTCACTTTGATTAACAGAATTTATATAAAACAAAGAAACTAACCCTCACCCCAACACCAAAGAAAACAAAGAAACTAACCCTCACCCCAACACCAAAGAAAACAAAGAAACTAACCCTCACCCCAACACCAAAGAAAACAAAGAAACTAACCCTCAACACCCCAACACAACATAGACCCTTAAAGGGAGTTTATAGGCGGCAGGAGATAAATGCTTGTCCAACTCTCTTTAAGTCATGGAAAATGAATGGTTTGATTTGGGCTACACAAAATGTATCCATTAAAGTTGAGGTCTGTATAAAAATATACCTTAAGATATTAGATAAGGTTGACATGGGTAGACTGCTTGTTGAGGTGGTTGGTAAAGGTTTTAACAGAGAAGTTGCTGTGGGGCCTCGCTGGGAAACTTGAGAACCAGTTGTCTCTGCACTGCTGCTACACTGGTCAATGTAACACACTCATAGTACACAGTGTTTCAGTATGTCCAAGGCCGCCTTAATGCACAGGCTTACCTGGGCTGAAGTCCCAGGGCCTACGACGATCAGGGCCTATCATGAGCTGCAGTATTTATTTTTTTTTTTTTTTTAATTTAATACTGGCTCATGATAGGCCCCCCGATCGGCATAGGCCCAAAACAATGTGATTTTTTTGTTTGGGGCCTACAAAGATCAGAGGCCTAATCATGAGCCAAGAAAATAAAAATAAAAATTGCATTGGTTTGTAATTTGTCGAATTCTCTGTCCATCATTTGATATGAATTTTTGTGGCTTCTGAACGGCCCAATTTACCAGTGACCCACGTGGGCACCATGACATAACTAAGCCTATTTCAAAATGTAGAGGAATGTTTTGGCTTGTGATTCAAATCGATTGAAATGAGAGGCGTGAAGGTTGTCGTGGCTACAAAATGTCAGAAAAGAAAAAGTTTGAGAGTGGCGTGCGCAAAAACGCAGACTGCAAAGGGAGAAGGAGATTCGGGATAAAGAATTACTGAAAAAGATCCCGAAGCTGACTGGATTCTTTTAAACCTTCAAATGAAGAAGGCAAGTCAACATCAACGAGTGGCAACGGTGCGGCGATAGCCAGGGACGATGCCGGTGACGGAGCCCCGCTAAAGCCAAAGAGGATGCAATTTGCAATTTGCAATTCAAATGGGAATGCAATTTGCAATTCAATAATGTTATGTTTGAATAACGGAGACTGAAGCCAGAGCTCACTTGGAGCGTGCTCTCCGTTTATTAACCAAAACACAACTCCCTGAAAACGGGTACGGTCACGTGAATCGCACTTTACCGTAAAACACATTGCACTGACGCAGCAGTGCCAGATGTAACAATTCCCCCCCCCCTCACAGAACTAGGAGTGATACTCAGTCACAAAGTCACGCAGGTGCTGGGGCCTGCCGCGTGCCCGAGCTGGACGGGGTTCAGGTGCAGCAACAACCACTGGCCTGTAGGGCTGGGCCGGAGGAGCTGGGATTGGTGCAGCCTCTAACCATGCAGCCGGCAGAACTCTAGCAGCGGGCACCACCAGGTCTTGGCTCGGGGGGGCGTGTACCTTGCCCAGGCGGTTAGCATGCCAGCGTGTGCCGTCGGCGAGCCTGAATGTAGCCGGGCCAAACTGTTGGCTGACCTGGACCGGGTCCGACCAAAACGACTGGAGCTTGTTGTCCCGATGAGGTCGACCAATCCTGACCCAGTCCAAAACAGTGATGGCAGGTGGCTTAGCACGTCGGGCCCTGTCGAAACGGTCCTTCAATCCGACGCTGACGTGTGTGTCAACTGGCGGCTCGAACTCGGGTCGGGCTGGGGCCCCAACTGCTGCTGTAAGGGCGGAGCCTATCCAGAGGCAGCTGGAGCTCCCGCCCCAGCCATAAGGGAGGCTGGGAGAGACTCCTGTGGTGGCATGTCGGGTGGCCCCGGTAATGCAGCAGCGTTTGGAGGAGGCTGGGTGGTGAGTGGTGTGCACCCTTGTGCCAGATGGGCCCCGATGCCATTTTTCAATGACTGGTTCAGCCGTTCCACCCCCCCATTCACAGCCCGGTTGTAGAATGCTGTGCGAATGTGGCGTCTTCCTTTCCCCTCCAGATAAGAGGACAGTTCGTGGGAGACCATCTGGGGACCATTGTCGGTCGTGATCCTCTTGGGCAGGCCCCACCGCGCGAACAGAGAGTCGAGAATGTCAACCAACACCTTGGCTGTGACCGAGCCCACAGGCGCTACCTCTGGCCACTTAGAGTGGAGGAATAGGTCATAGACAACTACGAGGAACCTCTGGTGATGCGGTACTCCATGCAGCTCGCCGCAGATGTGAAGTTGTAGGTGCTCCCAGGGTTTGGATGGCCAGTCCAGTGGTTGCATGGGCGGGGGTGGGGCTGGGGCCCTGGTCTTACCACTAAGAAGGCAAGTAGTGCAGTCCGTGACCAGGGTCTCGATTTCCCTATTGATGCCTGGCCACCACACCACGTCGCGACACCGCTGTTTGAGCTTGACTATGCCCAAGTGGCCCTCGTGCGCCATTGCAAGGACATGCGCCCGAAGGGCACTCGGGACCACAGTGCAGAGCCCACGAGCGATGCAAGTGTCGTTCAGTTCGTCCCTGACCCTGGAGTAGGGGAGCATCTCATCTGGTACCCTCACCGGCCAGCCCTGTCTGATGTAGGTCGAGAGTGTAGAGAGGGTGGGGTCGTCAGCTGAGACGTCCTGGATCTCCCTCAGTGACACTGTCTCCTGGAGGGGTGTGTGGAGGAGCTGGACGAGGTCGTGCTCGGCCTGGTCCTGACCGGGGGCCAAATATGGATCTGGGGGTGAGTTGGGGATTGCACGTGACAGCAGGTCAGCCACCACGTTGTCCCGACCCGGCGTGAAATGCAGGCGGAAGTTGTACTGCTGCAGGCGGTCGGCCCAACGATGGAGACGGAGTGGTTTGTGGCCGGTGCCAGACGTGGCTAGGAGGGTGGTGAGGGCCTGATGGTCCGTCCTCAGTGTGAATGCGCGTACCGTAGAGGTACATGTGCCAGCGCTCACATGCCCAGAGGCACGCTAGGGCTTCCCGCTCCCCTACCGAGTACCTCTGTTCCGTGGGGCTGATAGCCCGTGAGGCGAAGGCGATCGGCCTCTCCACACCCCCTTGCAGCTGGGACATCACAGCACCGATGGCCATGGCGGACGCATCACATGTGACGAGGGTGGGGCTGGCTGGGTCAAAGTGCGCCAGGACCGGTTGTAGTGGTGAGGCTGGGAACTTCGCGCAGGAGGGCGCACAGGCGTGCCGAGGCAGGCAGACGACCAGAACCAGGGCTCACCATGTTTCAGCAGCTGTCGCAGTGGTGCAGTCATGGCCGAGTACTGTGGCAGGAAACGTAGGTAGAGCGCTGTGTGAGTCGCCAAGGAAGGAGTGCCACATGCTGAGTGGCTAGAGCGGTGGGCTCCCGGACCACACGAGATGTTTGAATGGGCCTTCCTGTGTTCGAGGTGGAGAGGGGTATATGCCATCAACCGAGAGACGGAACCCACACAAACCAATGGCCGGGGCAGCGAAGACACACTTCTCGCCGTTGAGTGTGAGGTGGTGCTTGGCCAGTGCACTGAACACTCTGTGGAGGCGCTCGTGGCTCTCGACAGTGGCCCGGTGAACCCACGATATCGTCCAGGTAGATGGCCCACACCAGGGATCCCAGCGAAGATGGAGGCCATTATCTTTTGGAAGCAGCTAGGGGCAGAGCTTAGACCAAAAGCCATGCGTTTGTAACGGAAGACCCCTTTGTGGGCGATAAAACGCGGTGAGGTTGCGCGCTCTCAGGGTGTAGTGGCAACCTGGAGGTAACCCCTGGCGGAGGTCTAATTGGAGACAAGTGGTGGGACCCCGTGGAACTGGGCGGTGGAGCTCTCTATCGTTGGCCAAAGGGTATTTGTCTGGGATGATGGCCTTGTTTACCGCTCTTAGATCCACGCAGAGTCGCAGCCCCCCAGACTACTTCTTTGCCACCACAATGTTGGAGATCCAGGGCGATGCATTCACCTGCTCGATGATGTCGCCATCGAGCATGCTCTGTAGCTCAGAGGAGATGTCATTGCGGAGGGCCAGAGGAGAGCGGCGGAGGGGCTGGATGACCACACCGCTGAACAGCATGGGCCACTGTTGCTGCCAGGGGATGGTAACAGTGTGAATCTCTGAGCCAGCGGTGTCTAGCAGAGTGAAACCGAGGCTGTTGAACAAGGGTCGAGGCCAAGGAGGTTGGTGCCGGCGTGCGTGCAATAATTGAACCTGAAGAGTGGCAGTGTCTTCTCTCCGTATTTCACAGGCAGCTGAAGGGAGCCCGATGTCAATCTTTGAGTTGTCATAGCCACGCAGGGTGGTGGTGGGCTGCCCCAGTGGCTCGTGGGAGAAAAACTGTGTGTAAGTCGCCAAGTTCAGGAGGGACACCGTGGCTCCAGTGTCTAGGAGGAGCGGTAGAGTAACATCACCAACCATCAACGAGCATGTTTTAAATGGCGCTCATCCTGAGCTAACATTGTGGATGATTGTGGTAAGTGGCTGGGAGGCTCTAACTGGGGCAGACCTACAGACTTTGTGAAAGTGGTTGAGTTTCCCCGCAGTTTTGAGCAGGTTTTACCACGGGCAGGACAGATCTGAGCTCTTGAATTGTGCGCAGAAGAGCCACAATTCCCACATGGCTGGTGTGGGCGGTCACGTGACTGAGAGGCTAGTAATATGTTCTCCTCGCTGCTGTCTACACTCACGTGGAGGAGGGGCACCCGTGACTCGAGTGGGCCCGCTGACTTGGCCATAAACTAGCTGCACATTCCAGAGCAGATTCAACCTGAACTGCAAGGTGTAGAGCTGCTGCTAATGTCAAATCATCATTTTCCAGTAGGAGTCTTTCCCTTATTTTGTCACAGTTCGTGTGCAGTATCAGGTGGTCCCTTATCATTTCGATCCTGTAAGGCCCCGAACTTGCACAAGCTAGCTAAACCTCGTAAATCCGCCACAAACTGCGTCACTGACTCACCCGACCGTGGTGCCTCCGTCGGAATATGACGCGACGGAGCAGAGCACTTTGTGGGGCTGCGAAATGTGCTTTCAGTAGCTCCACGGCATTTGTGTAAGTTGTTGCGTTGCCGAGAGTTCCAAACACGCGCTGTCCCTCCGCTCCTAGGCAGTGCAGCAAGAGTGCACGTTTCCTTACTGTCGAAACATCTTCCAGCGAGGCCACGGCACCGGTGGTTCTCCCGGTAGGGCTAGGAAGGGGGAGGGTGGTGGTAGGGAGCAATCAGCCATCTCTCGTCGCCAATGTTATGTTTGAATAATGGAGACTGAAGCCAGAGCTTACTTGGAGCGTGCTCTCCGTTTATTAACCAAAACGCAACTCCCTGAAAACGGGTAAGGTCACGTGAATCGCACGTTACCATAAAACACATTGCACTGACGCAGCAGTGCCAGATGTAACAAATAAGACATTACATTATGCAATTGACAATTCATTATGCAATTTAATAATGTCATTTGCAAATACGTTATTCAAAGTGTATTTTAATATTCAAAGTGACAATGAAATCCTCAATAAAATTTCTTAAAGGTATAACAATAAAAATAGAATAACATTTTGTCAAATGTTTTGAGTTCCTTTATTCAAATTGAAAAACTATAGCGTCCCAGTGATTGTGTTGCACTTCGCCACGCTCCGTGTGTTGCAAAATAATCTTTTGCAAAACGTTTAGCAAAATCTTTTGCAAAGCATTTTGCAAAAGATTTTGCAAACGTTTGCTCTTTTGCAAAGCGTTTTGCAAAAGATTATGCAAAAAGCTTTGCGGATTGAAATGTCATTTGAATTTTGCAACGCACAGAGCGCGGCGAACGTTTTGCCAGCCAATCGCGTCTGGGCGGGAACTACGTCACTTCCTCGTCAAACCAGCGGATCATCCACGACCTAGTACTTGGCACTTCATTTTCTATGCCTAGCATCGTTCCAGGTTTGACTGGGTTGACGTATATAGTAATAAGGTGAAAATGGCGGAGAAGAGCGGGGCTGCTGTGGGAGGGACGCTGCAGCTCTAGATAAGCAGCGGGATGCAGGGTCCGAAACAGCGACCAACATGCCTGTGTCACGTTAAAATTGTACCGGGGGCGAAAATTGTATTTAATTGTTTAATCGAAACAATAAAAAAAATTGCCCGCGAAACGGGCGATCGCGTCAAATGACAAATGTCATTTGACGCGGGCAAAGCATTTGTCATTTGACGCGATCGCCCGTTTCGCGGGCAATTATTTTTATTGTTTCGATTAAACAATTAAATACAATACAAATATAAAGTAAAAACAATTGTCATCGCTATCTATCATAATACAGATAGCGATCCGCTATCTGTATTATGTTATTTCGTCGTTTGGAAACATGTTTTCTGCATCGCGTCGTCTGTTGCCGGGCAGGTTGTCAGGATGTAAACAAACGATGACGTAGGCCGGTACAATTTTCGCCTGCACCGGATCGAAACGGTGCGCAAAATCTTTGCAAAGCGTTTTGCAAAAGATTATGCAAAGGGTTTTGCGGGTTGAAATGTCATTTGAATTTTGCAACACATGGAGCGTGGCGAAGTGCAATGCAATCACGGGGACGCTATAGCGTTTCAATTTGAATAAAGGAACTTAAAAAATTGGACAAAATGTTATTCTATTTTTATTGTTATAACTTTTGGAAATTTTATTGAAGATTTCATTGTCACTTTACATATTAAAATACACTTTGAATGACGTATTTACAAATGACATTATTAAATTGCATAATGAATTGTCAATTGCATAATGTAATGTCCTATTGAATTGCAAATTGCATTTCCATTTGAATTACAAATTGCATTGCCATTTGAATTTTTCTACATATATGCTTCCATATATCATAATCGAGTTTTATTTATTCTTATTTTTCAAACACCGTTTGGCATATATTTTGTTTTTCCCAAAGCAGATATTGAGGCTCACTCCAGTCCAGGGGATGGCGGTGAAGCGCCTTCATGCTGCTTTAAAAATCCCATTAAACAACAGAAGAAGATTGGTTTGTTTTCTATCTCGAGTGGAAGTGTTTATATGGAGAGGGAATGTTTTTAGAGTAGGTTAAGCTTGTGTCATGTAGGCCTACTAAATGTTTTAGCGCTTTGTATCGATACCCACTCACTAGGATGACGGATCCGACGCTGGATTATTTCATTAATCTTGGGCAAATACAAGCAGATGATGCTTCACACATCCAGTGGTCCCATGCGACCAACAGCAAGCACAAGGTCGCAGCTGCTTTGAATGGTATTTGACTTGAGGGCTACAACCTCTTCTATACATAGGACATATATAATTTGATGTTATAATCATTACTTATAATCATTACTACTTTCACCCGCATCTGTGTTTGTTTGTCAAGTCATGTCATTATTTTTGTATGGTCCTAATCAACACCCCCTCACCCAAAGATTAAGGAACAAACTCATCATGCAAGAAACCTTGAGAAGGAACTCAGAAAGAGGGATCCCATCTTCCAGTGATGGTTATGGGTGAAATTGGTGCCAAAATGGGCATCAGAGCAAATAACATGTTATTGCATTGGTAAAACTTTTAACAAGAACTCTCAGTAATGCACGGATTTGCACCAAGTTTGTCGGAGCGAAGGAGGACTGTTTTTCTTCTCTGTATTAAGACAATTAATGCTGAGTTGAGGTCCCTCGACTCTGTGTTGTCCAGTTTGATGCAAAACATATAACAAAGAACATCTTACCTCTAGGACCTTGTCACATGATTGAGGCGGACGTACTCATGAGAGGAAATGAGCCCAAAGAGCCAATTATGGCCCATCCTCCCATGACGGACAGTGACATCACACTGCAGGAGTGGTTGGAAGAAGTGAAGAAGCATAACAACAAGGGGATCAAACTGGACTTTAAGAGGTTTGTGACCTCTGGATAACGCTAATGAAATGTAGAGGGGGAACATTGAAGTGATGTATTCTGGAAACACATTTGTTTAAAAAGCAGGATCTTAAGGTTTGTCTTACAAGACTGCAGCTGCTCTGTTCATTCTTCATTGCATAGGTGACTGTAACTCCATTTAAGATAATGCAACCACTAAACAAAGTGCCAGAACAATTGATTGCAGTCACCTGGTAAACCACTACTTCCAATAACAGGAAATGCATTGATTTAACCCATAGAATGCAATTTGAGTCCATGTTTACCCGATATCCTACGTTTTAATAATGTGGGAGAAAAATACCAAAAAAAGTAGTTCAGGTATTAAAATTTGTTTTTTGGCATTAATTATTAAGTTAACATGATCTGATGACCAAATCATAAGGTCACTACAAAATCTCAGAAAATGTGAAGAGATTTGGAGATTTGGAGCAGGATCATCGATAGCACTACGAACCGTTTTCATCAAACCTATAAGTTGTTTTGGGTTTTGTATGTCCTTTAACGTCATGAGATACACCTGTGTTGGCACGTGCTATTACATTCTTTTGGCGCATTTCCACTAGCACGGCTCGGCTCGGTATGGCTCGGCTCGGCGCGCTATTTGCGTGTTTCCACTAGCACGCAGTACCTGCAACCGGGTACATTTTTGGTATCACCTCAGCCCTGGTTCCAAGCGAGCCGAAGCGTTACTAAAACGTGACGTCAGCCGACTGCCTTCCACTGATTGGCCGATGAATGTCGTCACTGGAAGCGTCATAACCGCGCGACAACCGCCTAGAATGTAAATAAAAACAAGACGCGAGACAAGACACCACTTTTTACTGTTTTTTGACTTGGAACGAGATGGCTCCTCAGAAAAAATCCACTCCTTGGTCGGTGGAGGAGGTCCAGACGTTCCTGACTCTGGTTGCCGAAGAACGGATTCAGAGGGAGCTCGACGGCACCACGCGTTGTTGTTGTTCTGGTCTTCCGGATTTGTACGTTGCTCGGCGCCGTGTAAATGACGTCACAGCGGTTTCGCGCAGCCGTGTTATGACGCCCACGTCGAGGAGGCACCAGTTGTAATGGAAACACAACCGAACCGAGCCGAGCCGTGCTAGTGGAAATGCGCCTTTTGATAAGGGCTCTTCGGGGCCACTGATTTGTGCCGCTTTGCCTTCACAGCCTTGAAGCTGTGCTTCCGTCGTTGGCCTTGTTGGAGAAAGTGTCGGGGGACTGGGGGGCCCCGATGTGGCTCAACGCAGACATCCTCCCAGGGCCCAAAGGCACGGCCACCCCACTGGAGGCTCGGGCCTTCCTGGACGCGGTGGGCTCCGGGGCCTCTCCCGTCGTGCTGTCCCTCGGGTGGACCACAGGCTGGTCTGCTGAGGCAGACAATCCAGGTGGGGAGGACGCCATAGAGGTGGTGGCAAACCTTCATTAGAACCAAAAACGGAACCAAACGTAAATCCATGTTCTCCTGTGTTGTGTGCTAAAGGTTACAGCTGGGCCATGGTGCGTCAGATGGAAGAGGCGTGCCGGGGCTTGCGTCATCCGGTCACCTTTCCGGTGCGAGCCGCCCTGCTGGCCCAGTCCTTCGACCAGATGAAGTGGCTGCTGCAGCAGTCAGACAGGTACCATCTTCACAGTCAGCCAGGAGTGCAAATGAGTCTGTTAGATGCTTTCTTTGGGGACCATACAGGCAAAAGGGAGTGATGGTCTGCAGTTTAAGTGGTGTGATTGAGAACTTGAACTACTCCTGGCACTCATAATCATTCCATGGTCAAGGTCACTTGAAGCCTGGTTCTTCCCCTTTCGGATATTTTGTTCTTAAACAACCATCACGTTTGCATAATTTGTGCATTGTGTTGATGCCACGTGATTGGCGGATTTGATATTTGATATTAATTTTATAATGCAGTGGCCGTGGAGTTTTTATTAGAGCTACTGCACTCCAAATCTAATTGTGAGGCTGTCTGAACACAATTGCTTTGGTCAGCTTGAAAATCATAGCTTTTGAGGATCCAACATTAATGGTCAAGCATTTTACAGTCATACCAACACACCTTTTTGAGATTGTACACATTTGTAGTATGATGAGTAGACCTTTGATGGGATTTTTCCCTTTCATTAGAAATCTATATTCGATACAAGATAATCTTGCATCCTCTCAATGCTGTGGAACGCTCCATTCACTTGCATGGGCCTTCCCGACCTCCGGCTGTGAATTATTTTTCGTTATTACACGGCTCTTCTCAATGCCATGGAACGCTCAGTTCACTTGAATAAGTTCACCCTGTTGGGGCTTATTTTCCCGATAATGGCCGGTGTTCTATACATTATCCCTAACATAATGACCTGCTCTCTGTTCATTATCCTGCTTATTACAGAGCTAATTACTATAGAAATCAATAATTTGACACAAAATATAACCAAAATATTTGAACTGAGCTCTACTGGCCTGCTCCCTAATTCTACCCCTGCTTGTCTGTATCTCTGTCATCGTTGGTTTACAAACTAAAGATACCAAAGCAACAATTTTGGGTTGATGTTTCCATTCCTTTTTGAATGGTTTTCAGCAAACTATCGCTTGTTCTCATAAGACATGCATGTTTATATTGGGGGTGAAAGCTAAACGAATGTCAATTAAGCAATGATTTGTGTTTTAATATCAACAGGTATACTCTCACTGTATGGACTGGCCAAGAGGATGTGTTTGCTGTCCAGGACCTACTGCCATACCGAAGACATTTTGGGAGGAGTAAAATCTATTATGACCTACCGGACTCGGAAAGATTAGAGCTATGCAACGCTTAAGTTTCAAAGAAATGCAATGAAATTAAATTGACATTCCACACAAATCCCATTACAATGTTGAATAAATTTAAAGAAAAACACTTGAGGGTCAAAATCATAACTCTAAGTCATAATAATTGATTTTCTTCCGATCTCTTAGTTTGTTCATTACTTCATTTAAACGAAAGCTAAAATTTACAAATGAATCGTCTGCAGTTGTGTTTTTCTGTGTATTTCAAGAGTACTTATAAATCGGTTTTGTGTAGTTAATCATTTTTACAAAGTGTAAATTATGTTTTTCAGCTTTGTGAAGTCATATTATGAAAATTTGTAAAACAAATGATAGTTCTGTGATTTACTTATGTTGCTGCCAAAAAACATTTCCTTTGTACAAATTCAGGCATTTAAAAATAAATCATCTTATTTTAATTCTGAAAGGTTCCATACAAATATCACATATCCAACAAAATAATGCTTCTGTACACTAGCCTTTTGCCATCCCCTATACTTTTCTAAAAAAAACACTGACTGGCATATTTTACCTCCACCTATAGGCCTAATGGATGCTTTGTTTCGAGGTTCCAGACACACAATTCACCCATCTTGTATTTGTGTCCACTGGTATAGTCTACTGCTGTGACAAATAATCCCAAAAGAGGAAACATACAAATGGTAATACTTTTGACTGCAGAACAAACTCTTGCCGATCAGATGAAAATTCTCACGGCAGCTCTTCTCATTATCTTCAAAAGGTCTAAGTGTGTACTGCTATTTCCACAGAGCTCAATTGGAGTGCTGTGAGTTAATGCATGAGGGGCAGCAGTGCAGAGAGTCGTGGATGAAGAGGTCACACTCCGTACAGAACACACCGCTGCACAAAGGACACGAGAACACCTAGAAAGCGAAAGTAGAGTCAAAATCATGTTCTCGTCAGTTACACTACTCTTAAATCTGCTATAAGAACAAAAACATACTATTTTGTCCTTCAGTTTTCCTTGACAGGCGTCGCAGAACCTGTAACGAAAGGCAGAAGTACCGTTGAAAGTGGTGATATCATGCTGTTTCGGCTTTTCCCTTTGCTTTTGACTGATATATGACGTATGTACACATGTTCAACGTATGCTAAGCTAGAAATTTAGAAATCGGAGCCATGGGGTAGTGTTCACGCCCACTGAGAACGCCCCTCAATAAGTATGTGAAACCGCTGGTTTGAGCTCAAACTTTACTTCCGTTACAGTGTTACGTCAGACTGGGCGGTGCTGAAGTGCAGAAGTCCCGGCTACCCGCAATGTTTCAACTTCTCGGGGGTGGGAATTTGCCAGCACACGTGCAAAGCGTTCGACCAATCACAGCAATTGGTTTTGCAGAAATGAAGAGTGAGAATAATAAGGGGTGCTAACATACAGGCATGTAACTAGTAGTACCCCCAAATGCAATTATTAACCCTAAAAAGCATGACATGGGATCTTTGCGTAATGGCAGCATGGATGTGAGGAAGAGGCCATGGCCGTGTGGGAGCGGGGGGGTGTTCTCAGACCTGTCAGCTGGGAGCTCCTCCAGGGGCATCTCCCTAAAGGCCTCCAGGGGGAACAGGTGGTGGAAGGAGCGGGCCAGGTGGGGGGCCGAGACCAGGGTCAGACCTGCCAACAGAGGGCACCTACACTATCACCATAATAATAATAACACTGCTTTACATGCATGTAGGTAGGGGTGTGTATGTGCGCGTGTGCGTATGTGTTTTTAATTGTATTCCCTCTCAGACATAACCCATACGAGTGTACATACCACATATTTTGCACTCCACCGGCAGCTCTGTGTGCTTGGCATGGCACTGCGGGCAGAAGTATCCTCCCAGAGACAGGCCCACCTCACTGGTGCTGTCCAGGTGGCTGGGAGCACCAGAGCAAACCACATACATCAGACGCAAAAGGTGATGTAGGTAACATTTAAGAGGTATTACTGGAGGCTCGTCAGTAAGAAATGCCATAGCCATCGTTGGTCAGCTATTGCTGAGTGAATTGTTCTGTGAGAATTTCTGTATAGACTGCAGAATATAGTGTACCGTTGTACGAGACCATTTGGGGTTTAGACTCTTAATGGGGCATTTCTGACCCAATCTCTTCCCTGATTGATTCGGGGGAATTCATCTTGCCTGTCAATCACAGTAGTGTGAACGCACCACCTTTTGAATCCTGAGGGTGGGAGCACCCTCCGGATCATTTTTTCTAAATCTTGCTCTCTCTCCTGCTATTTCCTTCCCTGTCTCTTTACAACTTTGAAATCTGTAATTATTATTAATGAATCATTAAAAAGCCAATTAAAATGAAGCCCATAATGGGACTTTTAATGTTTCCAGATTTCAAAGCATGTCCCTTTCAAAAGAACTGCACCATCTTTACGATACTCAGTGATGAGAGTAACTATGAACTGGCCCAAGGAAAAGGCAACATTTCATCAGGTCTTGAAACAGGACGGGTGCGTCACTCACGACATGCTGAAGGACGGCTTGGAGTCCTGGTCACACATGGAGGCGATGGTGTGCTGTGGAAAACCTGTGCACACACACATGGTTGGGTTGAATATAGGTTTTCTATCGATTTTTTGAAAAACACGTTCCAGTCAGTACAACAAAGGACTTGACTGGACTGCATTATACCAGGTTGTGCAGCGATATCGTTTTTTTGTAGTTTTGGATCATATGCTTTCATATGCTTTGATTGTAAGTCTTTTGGTAAAAAAGCATCCGCTAAATGAACAAATGGAAAATTAAAAATGCCTGTTGCTGGGACTATGTTGGGAAGCGACCACACGGCCAAAGAAAGTCCGATCTTGCAATTATCTTCCTTTAATGACGTTTGTGAGTGTTTAAGTGTTTGTGAGATGCACACATGAGCACACCGACCCATGCGTATCAAGGAGCATTCTGATTGGGCGTTGGCCGGCGGAGGTTTGACATGGAACATGAGCAGCTCCTTGAAGTGGCTCTCGTCCAGGCAGACGTGGTACGTTCCTCCCGTCTCGCGGGTCAGCACCGTGCAGACGCGCACCTCTGCCGATAGGCCAATCACAGACACGCGGATCTTCAGAGATTTCAGGGTCTGGGGAGAGAACGAGCAACACTTGGGATTCAGCACAGAGGGATTTAACAAAGCATGTCAGTCGGTTCTTACTTACCGGTAATTTGGAAGGACAGGCTGCTTTTTTTCTGGCGATATTGGTCATTGGTTGATTTAGTCAGAGGTCCCAATTTTAGGACTTCATGTTAGTTTCTGCTTTGACGTGAAGTCCTGACTTAGTGAAACAGCTCATAGAAATACATTTTAAAGAATATGACACTGATTGTATCAAGAATATAGTAAGTATTGGTGCACTCTCACAAATCAGACTTAAGATTAATATCTAAAAAGTCTGAAGGCAGAGAGCGCATTTCACTTTCTTTCACTTAATGCTTTTTAACCAGTAATATAGCTGGAGGCGGGGATATGTCAATGAATAATAGTCAAAGCCAAATCGGCCGGCAGTAGTAAACTTGAAAAGTATCTAAAGGTTTCAAATCAGCTCTGTTTAGGCTGGCCACTGTAGAAATACACGTATATTGAACATACTGTTCATTATTATTAATGACATAAATAATGAACATATATATTGTAGCATTTCAGTTTGTGCTCGAATTTGGTTGGCATCTCACATTCTCACCAGACACATTTACACACTCATAAAACACAATTATTACAATAGCAGCATTTTTGTGGTACTGTACTAACCAGGCTCCAGCCTTACCTTAATCAGCTCATATATGTTGGCTGGATCACACGTGGTGAGGCTGCTGAAGATGACCACAATCTCCCGGCTGGTGTGTCCAGGCACGTGCCTTCAGACACAAAGGGTCAACAACTTAAATACATCTCAAGGTGGGGTCCACAACCCCAGCTGGGACCGCTTGGAAGGCAGATGGTTTCACAAGATTGCTGACTAATATAAGCTATCGATATTAGATGACATGTTTATGAAAATTATAAAATACACACTTTACCAACCCAAACATACTTGAGTGTCTGCATGGCCAGGCTGAGAGAGTTGTATAGAGATGGTTCGCCAACACAAGCCGCGTCCCTTGCCTTCTTAAGGGCAGCCAAGTGCTTCTTTGGATTCCCTGTTTGTGAAGCACAGACACAGATCATCACACCACCAAATCAGGGGGCGCTTTGGGTGCAAACTCCAAGCACAAAAACTACAAGAGGAACCTCATGAACACCAATTTGAGAAATGTTCAACGTCATATTGCGCCGACAACGGTTAAATTTTCTTCTCACACCTGCAAGCTCCGTCAGCTTCTCTGCTCTTTTGTTCTTCGTGGTGATCAGACCCACCTAGACGGAGAGCAGACAGAAGTCATTCACTCATTCACATACAGATTTTACTTTTTAACTGTGGTACATTTTTATTATACCAAAAAGGGACAAAAGTGAATGGTACAATAATTGTACCCTACCTGGCTGATGGGGTTTTGATCAAAATACTCTTCCACGAATGCTTCCATCAGCTGGAGAGGAAACATAAATGTATATGTTTATTGTAAAAATGTTGAGTTTCATGACCTTATCTAGAAAACCTTAACCCTAGCTACCTTCAGAGTGGCTTTGAGGCGGTTCGGCCTTAAGTCCATGTCCTCCATTGTTCTCGACGAGTCGATCACAACATAAAGATGCCGCATCTAAGACAAAGAATCAAAGGGTTATATATATATATATATATATATATATATATATATATATATACATATATATATATATATATATACATATATATATATATATATATATACACATAGACAGTATTACTTTATTTCATATTCGTCCTCTCTGGTCATGATGAAGACACAGTAAGAGCCAAATTAAATTAGGTACCACTTTATAATAAGGTGCCATAATAAATAGCAACCTAGTCATTACCTAACCCGTTGTTAATATGTGTTAATTGTTACTAAAATATCTATTTGGCACAAGTTAATTCTTTTTTCATCATTCATTTAATATTAGTTGTTTAGATGTTTGCATAACCCTAACCCAACCCTAACACACGGTTAACCAGCGACACTCTGTGGTCAGTGAGAAAAACGATAAACTTGTGCCAAATAGATATTTTTGAGTTTAACAATTAACTAACTGATTAGGTAATGACTTGCTATTTATTATGGCACCTTATTATAAAGCGTTACCTTAAATTATTCTGTATTTTTATGTTAGACGATTTAAGGATCAACTGCATCCCCTCACTTCTGACTCACATCATTTAATAAACAAGTTGTGGTTTTATTTCCAGCCAGGATGGTGTAATGCAGAGATTGTTGCAATTTTTTCACAACCCGTTTAAACCCCTACTTATAAAAGTGAACTAAAATCAAATCCCAGTTGCTTATTTATTCAAAATCGAGTTATTAATGACGATAAAAACACCATATGGTTAAAACACAGCATCAATAATACTAACCATCCCAAGCCGCACTTGTCCATGGCTCTCCAATGCTCTAGGTGGGTTAAAAAACAAAAATATTATTTTATCATAGTTTCCTGAAATTTATGAGGCAATAAAAAAAAGCAAGAGCTAGAATATGGCAAATGATTGTGCTTGCATACCTTTTTCTTTTGGATTGAAACAATATTTCCTCCACAGGTAGCTTTGAGTGACCCAAATTCATCCTCTTTCAGCACTTCCCTACAGGTCAAAAAATAAATGAAAGAAATACGTACTATCCAAAGGCACAGAAGCTCTATGTTTGTTATAGATGATGTCTTGATTGTTTACCATGTCCTTTCATAGCCTCCTTCCCAACGTTTGGCTCTTTCTGGTTCTTCATCCATGATCTCTCCTGACAGTTTAATAAGAGTATGAATATGGGAATACATCTAGAAAAGCAATCGCAGCTTCACTAGAATGAAGATCTCAATCAAAGTTTCAGCATTACTACTTTACAAGTTGTTATTCTAAAGATTAGTGCATCTGACATGGTGGCGAAGGTGTTGAACTTAAAATAGGATAATGAAACCCTTATAGAAGCCTATCAAGGTAAATACACTGCTCGGATGTATTTTAATCTGCATCTTAATCTATATCCAGAAAAGGTTCATGTTTGGGACATGGTTTGAACATCTGATATCGAAGCTAATTCAGGGTTAACACCTTATCCCTCGCATGCGTAAATTAAACGATATCCCTCGCACTGGGTCATATAAATATAAAATTATTTTCGTTTCTAACATTATACAGCCTTCAATCAAACAGTGCAATGCTCATCACTAAGCAAGCATATAGCCTAATAAGCCTTGCATCACTATTCCTTGAAAACTAAATTAAAATACATCCAAAGGGTGGTTTAGACTCTCCTTATCTGAACTAGATCTGTTAAACATTATAGCCAGACATGAACTAGATCTGTTTAACAATGTAGCCATTTAAGATAGTAAACTTACCCCTCGTTTGACACAATACTCAACACAATACTGTATTTCCTTCAATGCTCTTCTTCGGGTGCTGTGGATTTCCTTTGTTACAAGTGCGCCCTCTATTGAACGTTGGTGATCCAAAGTTTAACTCATGGATTTTACCTGAAGAAAAAGATTAAAGGGATGATATGCTTTTTCGACTTCTATTTATAACATACAGGTATTTAACCCAAAATGCAATTAAAAACCCTAAAAAAAAAGTCAGAATAGGGGATCGTTAAGATAACCCTTAAGCCGCTTTTACCATTTGTAACTTGAGTTTCCCACTCGCAAACATGCACCTGATTCAAATAAAAAACACATTGAGAGACATAATAACTAAATAAACATTTATTGTATGATATATATATTTGACATTTGATTTTGGTCATGCTGCTACATAAATTGCAATAACTCCAGAATAGGCCTACTACATTTAAATGATTTATATAAAAACACTTAGATAAAACAGTCCACCAAAGCTAAACCTACTTGGCTTTGGAAGGGCATGTCTTCATGTAAAAAATATCAGTACAAATAGCTGATTTATTCAAAACCCTGATTGATCATTGGGGTGAAAAAGACCATAGAAGGACAACACAAAAGTTGCAAAAAATAAAATAAAATTGTATATCGCCATCTGAAAATGATGCGCATCAGTGTGCATAACCTGCGTCAAGAAAATAAATTCCTTCTGTTCATTACCCATTTTATACAAATCTAAACCACTGACCTGGTGAGTTAGCCATTACAAGTCAATACAAATACCTTGTATTTCAATTGAAAAAAAAAAAGCTGAAACTATAGAGAATAAAATCCTCATCATTCATTTAAAATCACTCATGTTAAAAACATTAAAATCTAAAATAAATCCACAGAAAGGGGCCAGGGGTGAAGCTGGGCGGTCAGGGGTCAGGTCCGCCGGTCGTACTGACTGACCCTCCGCTTGATGTGCGACAGTTTAGACTTGAGATATTTGCACCTCTGCTTTTTGATTTGGTAATCTGCCGACTAAATAGAGAGAGAGAGAAAAAAAAAAACATGAATAAATCAATCTAAATGTGTGCCACTGAAATACAAAATACAAGTGTTTGCTTTTTATTTTGGAAGACAAAACAGATTGATTGGATAATGCATGTTTATTTGTAGTAAATGTCCTTGCCTTTTTTATATTCTTCAGCCTGTTGTATTCATCCATGGCATCCTGGGTTAAAACAAAAACACACAAAAAACTCATATCAGACCAACAACCAGAACAGTACAACAGGAATACATTTGACATGCATGGAAAATTTAGATTCACCATCCACCACATCCATCCGTGAGGTTTAAAAGTTCAATCGACCATTATTGGTGGAATTATGTTTTGTTTTAGGAAATCCTGGATAGAATATTCTGCTGCATCTGTATTGTAAAGAAGGATAAGCATCGCCCGGGCCGTCGTTATCACTATTAATTATCATAAAATGTATCATTTATATCATTGATCGAAAATCCAAGTTTGTGTTGGGTATTCTGTGAGTCATTCCAGCAGCAGATCTAATTAATACTACTTGTCATTGCAATACACTGCATGAACCGCATCTGAAAATACTGCGTGTGAGAGTTTGTATAAAAGTTATATTCCAATAAACAAATGTTAATGTTGTTCTCCATCTCTAGTCTAGTACTGTAGCATGTCAATAAATTACATTTGAATGACATCAGTTGGTAAGCCTGCTTTCTACTTAAAGGTACAATCCCGGGCGGCTGGATTTACTGGACTAACGATTTATTTTTCGAATTGCACACCCTCCCCTCCATCCAATCAGGAATCACAAAAGCCACGCCCCCCCTGCTCGGTGCGATGTGCTGTGAAAAACTGTAGCTACAATCAAAGCATTGCATACCAGTGCGCATGCGCAGAACAGTGTGCACGTTGACTGACAGACGGGCCATCCAACCAAAGTTGTCTGAAACTAATTTGATTGGTCGGCCAATTTTTAGCCCCTACTCCTTACACAGATGACCAAATTACGTCATTGATATGTCAAATTACTAACGTGATCAATTACTGTCTAATACTTAACCGATATACTCAGATTTTTATATTTTTGCCACAAAACGAGCCGCCCGGGATGGTACCTTTAATAGTAATAACGAACAACTTGAAAAAAAAAAAATCTGTAATATAAGTTTTTGAGGTATGCAATAAAACATTTCAATGATACAGAGGCGGCGCCTTACCAGGAACTGAGGACTTCCTTCTTGGTGCTGGTCCAGCTGCCGGTCCAGATCAGCCAGACCAGCGTTCAGGTTCTCCAGTTCAGCCTGAATGCCTTTGTACTCCTGATGGTCCTTGTCATACTGCCGTTTGTAGTCCAAGCGCTCCTGCTCATCCATGATGGGAGGAAAGTCCCTGATGAAGAAAAAGTAAAAGACCATCAATAATTAAAATTCTTTCCCCTGCAGTCATCTCGCTCGTTCAATATGAGATTTTCTCGCCTCTGATTACTTTATTAAATGACTAAGGTGCGGGGAACATTTGACGTTGGTTAACCCCATAACATGTAACTTTTTCCAGCTTAGTAAAAGGGGTCATGTTCACGCTCAAAAAATGTTTACGTCAACCACGTACTTTTTAACCATTTACAAAATAGTTTAAGGTGGACACTCATTGACGATGTTAGAAATTAGATATTATTTTAAAGTTGGATGTCATTAGCACGAATCTCTTTCAGTTATTTATTCACGTTTGCATAGAAATATATTTGGTTTAAATGATAACTCAAAATAACTCAATCAGTCATGTAGGAGAAGCCAGTTAATACCAGTGGGGCCGTACACTTCTGCGTTACTACGAGTGTACAACAGGAGTCATCATCTCATTATGCAAATACAATGTAGTCCTTGTGAAATGTAAGATCCATGTTTGGCCTGAAAACAAACTCTATTTTGACTACCACTAGTAAAGGTTAACAGAAACATTATCCGTTTCCTATTAGTCACATTTATATGATATTGGAGGATAGCGGTTTGGTCATACTTTACAAAAAGCGAGACAAAAACAATTCATACAGTTTGTTAGCAAATAATTTGGTAATATATTGTGTTGACAGCATGCACTAGTTTCCCTTTTCCTTTCAAGGTTTAACCAGTTTGCCAAGACTTTTCACAGTCGCACTTCAGTCCAATTAACATCACAAATATGCGTTTATCTTTCTTGGAAGGGGCTGCCCTTCGGCATATTGCGACATGTGAGGTACACAGCTGCAAGTTCATTCAGTTACGTGCATTTTGGGGGTGGCACCAAGCACAATAAGGGCACTAAGACAACGATACACGTTTGGTTCTCAATGTCTGTCAATAATGCCAGAATCCTAAATGTCTTTACTATTCATTTGTAGAGCTCATATTTAACCCTATATTCTTTCGATATACTTACATGTTGAAGTCCTCTTCGTCCAGTTCATGGCCAGAGTCGGCCTCCGAATCCTTCTTCAGGCCACCCAGGGAGCTGGTCATGTCCGAGTCTCTGTGAACAGGCCGCGCACACAGCACACACGTTAGCCAGAGCATTTCAACCTTTTCAATAAACTGTACGTTGAGGGAGTCTTTTAAAGGTTGGGTAATGGAATTCTCTTTTTTGGCCATTTTTGCAAAATTACTTGAAATCCTCATCATAACCCACTTACAGCCACTGAGTTTGAAGTACTGACATGAAAATTAAACAAGTCAATCATCTGTGGAACGGGCAGGGCTCGAAAAACTCCAGCCAATGATTTCCAGACCCACCGAGTGGCATTGGACAGTAAGTACGTCAATCAAACGATCGTACTGCACTCCCCCTCTCCCGCTCCCCGCGCGTGACCCCTTCGTGCACGTACTCAAAGCTCCCCGCCCGCTCCCCGCGCGTGACCCCTTCGTGCACGTACTCAAAGCTTGTGACCCAGAGCAAGCTTCTGTTTGTTGTTATCCTGCGGTAGCTACCGGAGCTAGCTAACTAGCTAATGGCTCGCTCTCGCGCATCTGTGTTCGCTCGTGCATGATTGCGCGTCCATGTACTTGGAATGGGTGGAGTCAGAGTCAGCGTTGAAGGAGAGGGGGTAGGACCATTTGAGTTGTGTATTCTCAAAATCTGCTGGCGTTTCGCAAATCCCATACCCAACCTTTAAGGATATTTTATTTTAATTACTTGTAAAGATTAGAATAGAGTATATCCAGCTATAAAAATAACTGGATAGATAAAGATTCAATGAAAAGGTAAAACAAACAAACATAAACATTGATAAAATAGGTAACTGGTGTCAAGCAGTTTTATAATCTGAGAGTTTCAAATTTATCAGTTAGATTAATTTCTCACTTCATTCTTAATCTGAACATTAATATTTTTTAGTCCAAACTATAACTCAATAACATGCTTGTGGATCAAGTACTTCCAGAACCAGGCACATTCTGTAGTCCAGGCCTCACAGTAAGCTCAGAATTCCCTTATAAGCGAGGTCAGGGCGGTCTGGCTGAACATGGAAACAGGTAAGACCGGCTCTTGTGTTTACTGTAGGAAACCTTACCCAGGTAGGTATATGGGCTTGTTGTAGTCGGGAGGACTGTCAAGGTAGGTCCTGGGGCTCAAAACTGCGTCATTAGGGTCGTTCAGCATGACCTCTGGTTCCCCAGACACATTGTTCACCTAGACGCCAAGATAATTGCGAATGACAAGTTAAGAACTCATTAACTTAAATAACCATGCCAAAGTAGGCCACACAAATTGCTTAATTATACAACTAATAGTCCAAGGAACTGTGGCTTTAATGGTCTCATTGGTTCTCTGTTCCAATCGATGCATCATATTGTAGCGTCACCAAAATCAATATGTTTGAAATGCATTAGTCACTGGCACTGCACAGTTCTGGAATTTTCCCAGTACATGCCTACATTATTCAAGTTTTTCCACTTCGAACCAAGCCTTCATAAAAACAAAATGAAGCTGATGGCCTTGAAGCCAAAACGAAGTCTGCCGCAGTTCACAAGATGCACCAAAGCTCTCAATTCACTGCTGATCGCTGATTTCTAAAGCAGCTAATCATTTTGGTTTCCTAGCTTAAGGCCTTAAGCACAGCTCTCTGTACTTGATTGTCTGTGTTTAAAGATCTCCTATTATAATACTTTTCTGGTCTTAATTTCTTAATAATGACTCCTATAGAGCAACCTGATATGAATCACAGCACAAAGAAAAACTATGTCGATTTTCGGGAAACTCTTCCTCTCATCTGGGCGCTTTCAGTATTCTCTGTCAACACTCGGCTTCGTCCCTCTACACCCCCTCGCCCCCCTCCTGCCAACCCCACTCCGTTGTGATTGGTTACCTTCCAGAAGAGCGTGCTACAGCATTACCATACATGGAAAATCTGGATTGTTCTACGTAGATAAGTCCCGGAAATTTTGAACAAGTGAATCGCGACCGGCGTCTCTAGTGTTCTGCACAGCAAGCCCAGACGGTCAGGGAATACGTCTAAATGCATGTACGTCATTATTTGGCACTTTAGTATGGTTAAACATGACTATAAATCATTATAACAACGTTTATAGGTCATAAAAGTCGAAAAAGCATAATAGGTGCCCTCTAAACTCACAGTGGTTGAAAAGAAGACCTCATAAGAATTAAGGTTCTTCGATTCTTTTATTGTGACCCGTGAATCATTATATGTTTGGTTTTGCCTTTACTTCAATGTGCTATTTTATTCCAAAATAGTTAATCCATTTTATGGCATTTGGTTTGTTATTCTGCAGAACCGAAAACTTAAAACAGAGTTGTTTTTATTGGTGGATCTTTGAGCCAGCCTGCCAAGACACTGGTCATAAACAAACAGGATCCTTATCAAACATATGAAACTCAACACCTCTTTAATACGTTTAGAGCAATAACAAAGAACCCACTCATCAAGGGATAAAGGTGCTATTTTTTCCCAATCCTGACTACTCTGGCCAAACGGACCACTTCATTGGGTGAATGGAGTGGACTGATTCGGTTTCAGACCAGAGTATCCAGTATCCAGGCCAACATAGCATATGGATTACAACCACCACACCCAATTATTACTTCATGCCAAATGTTGAAAGTAAAGTAACATTTCCAGTAAGAAAGGAACCTTTTTGTTATAAAAACGGCAAAAAGCCAAACGATTGTAGTTGAATTAGTCATTAAATTCACTAATAAATACATTTAAATCAACCATGTTTTTGATATGCGTCTTACTTTACTACTGCTTGACTTCCTTCCTTGTACTTCGTAAATTGTAGTTTATTTTTGGAATAGGAACCAGTCAACTCTGAATTGTCAACAATGTTTATGTCCAGGACCAACCGGTTCCACCACTTTCTAACCACATACCAGAATGCTACCGAAACTGTGATGACACAGGAAACTTTTCCAATAACACAGGAGTAAGCTGACTTGTTTATTATTAAAAAAAACATGCCCCAAAGCTAGTTTTACAAACATCTTTCTTGAAGGGCCAACTAACATTTCCAGAACGTCTGATGGGTGGCTGGGTGGGGGTTGGTATCATCCACGCCCCACCTGTGGTTGTCTTTGGCATTCCCGCGCATTATTCCCGCTCGCAGCTTCAGCCCTCCTCAAAATAAAAGCAATTCTTTCAACCGTACTTTATTTAAATATTGTTTTGCATCAATTCTTTTCCATTTGTTTTACCCATTGAAACATATTTCACATTAAAAAGTGGCAGATAAATCTAGGGTCTGTGGCAGTCTAATGCGACACATAAAAAGGTCATTTTGATTGGTTTGCATTCAGACCAGCGCACTACATTGGGTGAATGGGTAAGGTTCTACTAATGAGTGAGGTTCATCTCACCCATTCACCGATGCTGTTGGGGAAGCCGTCCTTGAGGCTCTTTACCTCCTCCCACAGGACGCGGTCTCTGCCCCGGCGCCGGAGAGCGGCGCGGGTCTTTATGGCGAACACCATCAGGATGATGAGGCCCACGACGATCAGGAAGCCCAGGACAATGGCTATGGCCTGGGAGAGACATGGTGAGACAGGTGAATCTTTAGTTTCAGTCTTGGCGGTTGGAGGCTGTGAGGAAGAGAGGGCAGTAGGCCTAATGTCACAGCCTCATGGCCATGTGCATGGCAAAGGGGAGAAGTAGGAGGATTACAGTTACAAACACTGCTGTAAGACAACCGATGGAAAACAGAGGAGCTCTTCAAGTAAATCAAAGAGCTACTTTAATTAATTTGATACAAAAAGGGATACCAGCTCAACATGCTGGTGTTTTTACTTTTTTTGCTCAATATTGATAGTCAGTAATGTTAAAAGTCGGTGAGAATGAGCGCGACTAGCAATTCTAACAAAGAAATAGGTTGCAGACCAGTTAATAATATATATAATAATATAATAGAATAAACAATTCAATATATATCACCAAAGGAGATAGTTGTGTTTGAAAATAATTGACAGCAAGTGCATTGTTATATTTAAATGTAGGCGGGCTGAAGTCCCAAGGATGGAAGAGCCTACCTCCTGAGGCTCCACCACGCAGTAGGAGTAGAGGTACTGGTTGATAAAGAGCCCCTGGGCCTGGTTCTGGTTCTGGTACTGGGCACACAGCTGCTGGATCTGGCTGTAGGCATTCGAGCCCGACGTCTGCGCCGTGGGGTTCACGGCCACCAGGTACACGATGGTGGCGATCAGCATCATGAACGCCAGGATGGCCGAGATGATGATGGCCGCCAGGAAGAACTTGGGCGAGCGCGACGACGACTGGCGGGACACCACCAGCACGAAGATGATGAGCACGGCGATGAAGGTGATGGCCGCCATGGCGATCATGAAGCCTTTCCCCGCCCGGGGGTCCATGTACTGGCTCCCGTAGGAGGAGCCTCCTCCGTAGCCGCCGCCGTAGCCACTGCCGCCGTAGGAGCTGCCGCCGCCGAAGGACCCCGCCCCGCCGAAGGACCCCGCCCCGCCGTACGTGCCGCCGTAAGAGCTGGCCCCGCCGAAGCCTGGCACCAGGGCGCCCAGGCCTCCACCCGACATGCTGTCATAGGCCAGCGTGGAGGCGACGCAGGCGAACACCGCCACGCACATGATCACGATGATGATGCTGATGATCTTGATGACGCCGGGCGGGGAGCCCCAGCGGTAGTAGTGGAGGTAGTCTGACGCGGGGTAGTGGGACGGCACCGGGTGGGAGTGACGCTCACTTGGCTTGTGTCTGCTGCCATGGCTGCCGGGAGGGAGGGGTGTTGTTAGCTCGAGTTAGCTGAGACGCTTACCCTTGATAGTTTAAGGATTTTTGTCAACTGCGACTCAGACTTACACATTACATAGAAGAAATACATTCAAATGTCTTCATTATTAGAAATTTCTTCCTTAATATTGAGGCTGGATTTATGATGACGATGTGGTGGTAGAAGCAAGGAACAGGATCAATAGTGCAGGAGGTTAACTTACTGTCTGTGGGTGTCTGGCTGGTATGGGGGCAGGCTGAGCTTCTTAGCCGGCATTTGTATTTACCTGTGATTAATAATGACATGATGTTTAAAACCAACACACACACACACACACACACACACACACACACACACACACACACACACACACACACACACACACACACACACACACACACACACACACACACACACACACACGATGAGTCAGGTGGGTTCCCAATTTCGAATGATTAGCCTATAGGTTAATATAGGAGCTTCTAGAAACATAAACAGACAAAGATATAATAGAAAACAAAACGTTAAAGAGGAAGGCGATGGAAAGATTTAAATAACATGAAGTTAGACACGGCTTGGATTGCTGATGCCGTTTAACATTGCAAAAATGCATAGTTTAACCTAAAATAAGTAGGCCTTATAGTCGTAATATCCGAGGTAATAAACACGTCAACGCAACCTCAACACGTTGATAGATTTGCTCGGTGAAGACGGAATGTTAAACTTGGTAACCAAATAATTCAGCATCAACGAACCATCGAGAGAGTATCCCAAAGTAACCTACTGAAACTGAACAGAAGTCTGATATCACAGCCAAGGTGCATGTATAATTTAGCCTTAAGATGGAGCTCACCTGTTAAAACTCAAAAGGATTTTGAGTTATATCGACTCTGTCAGTAAGTATTATGCGGGCCTCGAACGCGATCCAAATGTCTGCTTAGGTTTCAGCAGGTGATGTTCGGCGCACGGAATGGATCATATGGATGGTCCTTCAGGAGAGGGCAGATGGCTGGGCCACACCCTTGCATTCTTATTGGCGAAGAGCGCATCCGCTCTCAACCCCACTTACAGGTGTCCTTTACTCACCCAACCTGTAGGTCGGGGTGAGTGGATGCTCTCTTCGCCAATAAGAATGCAAGGGTGTGGCCCAGCCATCAGCAGGTCAGCCCTCCAGGAGAGGGCTGACCTGCTGATGGCTGGGCCACGCAACTTACAAAACGGTATGGCAAACTAGTATGTTTACACATTGAAGCGTTTTGTTGAGCGCATAACCGAGACCACAAATAGGAGATCTGGAGACACACATCTTAACTACAAACACAATAACTTATTGTCAGCTGATTAACGCACGCGCGCGCGCGCGCGCACACACACACACACACACACACACACACACACAACACACACACACACACACACACACACACACACACACACACACACACACACACACACACACACACACACACACACACACACACACACACACACACACACACACACATCTGGGCAGCCAAACTGCATGGGGCCAAAGTGTTGAAATACTTGAAACAGTAATCTCCTAAGAAAACTCCTAGGAGTTTCAAGCTTGACAACATTTCTTCAGGGACACTCTTAAGGGATATGTCACAAAAGGTTTATAAAAAAGAAAAGAAAAACTGTTTTAAGGTCAGTGTTGGGACTGGTTTTGTTTTGTTTGAAAGGCGAGACGGTGGTAACCTGCTAATGCTCTATGTTGTCCACCTATAAGGGGGGCTACGATGGAGTAGTGTGATGATGCAAGGGTTCTGTCATGATAAGACCCCTTGTGTGCTGTATCAGCAGACCAATCTGGCCCTGCACTGTTGCAGAAAGTGACAAAACAAAATACCCCAAAACACACAAGTACAAATTAGGTATTTGTCTGGAGGATAGACCAATTCCTAATAGTGGTGGTCTAAGAAATGATTTCAAAGTAGCAGTAACAGTTAATTGACAAATAACCTATATACAAATCTTAATATCAATACATTATTGATGTTAGATATTTTCGAATCAGAAACTTAATTGTAATTCATGATCAGATGAACAACTAGGATCCAGGTGAGGCATATCTGTCATATCAATCATACTTTGTCTGAGGATTCTGGCCCTTCTTGGCCACCATGAATTTCTATCCAGCATTTTTCAGCTAGACATACTTTTGCTGTAGTGAAAACATGAATACATATAATGCATTCTACCACCCTGCCTCTCACTCATATGTAAACAAATGGTATGGTGGATAGATGCTAAAATATGAAAGTATTAAAATAATGAGTAGTACAATGCAATCATTTCAATTATAAAAAAAAATGTATTTCCAGTTACAGGGCAAAGGGTTGAATACGCTAGGTTAAAAGACTTCAAATACATTGCACTAAAAAAACATTAAAACAACCAAAATACAATTACAGGAAAATTCTAATCAGGAATAAACATTTTCTATGGCATAATTCAAGTATTTTTCTATAATTAAGTTGCAAAGAACTGAAAGTATATTTTAATTTCAACTTTTGGGAGTTTTTGTGTTTGAAATTGAATGTATTGACTAAAAAAAAGTATCTACATATAATATATACATTCTTATACATTTGGAAGAAGTGTAGTGTTCAGGTTTGAACGCTCTTAGCAGAGCTGCTCAGGCCATCGTTCCAGCAGTGGACCTTGTTATACTCTTGAATCTTGCACTTGATGTGTGCGAGTTTGTTCTTCAGATATTCACACCTATCTCGCTTTTCCAAAAATGTTGGGTCCTAAAATGAAAATGAAAATTATCCATATTATATCATCTATCAAACAGATCATCTCCAGACACATTGGACACTCAATTATAACCCAGAGATTGCTATTTGTTGGAATTATGTTTGACTAAAAAATAATAATTGCAGCCGCCCGGGGAACAGGTGGGGGTTTCAGGTGCCCTGCTCAAGGGCGGATGAGGATAGAAGGGTACTCTACAACTTCTCCCCCCGTCCACATTTTCTTTCTAATTACCGGTCGGGATTCGAACCGGCCTCCGGTTACTGGTCCAACTCCTTAGCCAGCAGGCATCGGATGCCCGCGTGTGAATATGAAAGGTCTGCGGTTAAGGTTGTATACTCACAGCTTTCTTCTTCTGGTATTCGAGCATAATGCCATCAATGCGGTCTTTTTCCTGAAAATTAGAGATTTTATTCGGGTTATATTATCTGTATATTTATTCTAGTTTCTTTGGGGACATTTATGTTTGTATATGGGGGATTTACCATCTGACTAGAGGGGCGAGGTGGTAGGCTGGACATGAGTTCATCCATCTCCCCAAACTTCTTGGCTATTGCCTGCACCTCGGCATGCAGCTCCTTGTACTCTGCGTATTGGTCATTAAAAACCGCCTTATACTGATCCCTCTGTTCCTCCGACTGGATACTGGGATACTTCCTGCGAAGAAAAAAATTACATTGCATAATAATTATTCACTATATTTATAGTGCTTCACACTGCGGATCCATTACTGTAGTTTTATTCTATTCAATTCTGTATTCCTATCATTTTGGCTCATATAGTTGGCGGCAGTGGCTCAGGAGATAGAGCAGGTTGACTGGGAACCGGAAGGTTGCTGGTTCGATCCCCTGCTCCTCCTAGCTGAGTGTCAAGTTGTCCGTGAACAAGACGCCCCACCCTGACTGCTCATGACGAGCCGGCTGTAGCCCTGCGTGGTTGTCTCCGCCGTGAATGTGTGAATGTTGGTTGTCAATATTCATTTTGGATGAAAGCGTCAGCAAACTCCCCAGAATGTGAAATATAAAAAGGTAAGAGTGAGAAAGTATTAAAGTCAAGCGCTCACGCCACATAGTCTGCTATGATGACGGGTTTGGGGATGTGCCCGGCTGGGATGTAACCCTGGAGGATCTCCGGCTCCAGGGGCATGGGCAGGCCAGCACGGGAGTTGGTCTGGCTGTAAGCATCATCTTGATGAAAGGTGGGGAGGGGGGTGGCCTCTGATGGCCGGTAATCTCCTCCGTTGAGCTTTTAGGACAAAGGTTGAGGTTGTAGATTCTGGTTAGGGTTTTGTAAGTAACGTATGCTTAGTGACTTAGAGATAGTTATTCCTGAAGACTTACTATAGACAACGGTAAGGAGGACGCAATCGTTTCCATCTGAGACAATGAAATACAAAATGAAAAGAGGGACAATTAGGACAAAACTGGATTGAGTAAAACTAATGCCAAATGATGAGCAAACGTCAGATGTGTCGGAGTGCCTCTCTGTCACAACACTCTTGTTGTTCACCTCCTGGTCAAACGCCGCCTTCCTCATGCGGGCCGCCTCGTGCCTCCACAGCATCAGACACACGCCCGCGCCCAGGAAGTACAGCGTCATGGTGAGGAACAGGAAGACCATGGCCGCCGTCTGGCCCGCCTCCGTGCGGCAGAAGGCCCCGTTGACGCCGTTGTTGAACACCGGCGTGCTGCACAGGCCCCCGCGGGTGGTGTCCCGCACGTACACCACGCCCGCCGCCAGGTACAACACGCCCAGCGTCACGTTGACGATGCACTCGGTCAGCGGCCACCAGGACGAGTCCAGCAGGATGGCGCGGTAGTACAGGCTCATCCCCAGGACCAGGATGATCACCGTGACGATCCACGCCAGGCCGGCCACCACCAGGACGAACGGCGTCTTGGGGCCCGTGTAGTGAATCCCGCCCTGCCCGTAGGCCCCACCCATGGCGCCGCCGCCCAGCCCCCCATAGAGCTGCGGCGAGGAGTAGCCAAATAGGTTGAACCACTCGTTGTCCTTGTGCACGTAGGCACACACGCAGGCAAACACGGCCGCGCCCAGCAGCAGCTCGACGCAGCCCAGGATGCGCAGGAGGCCCGCCCAGGACTTCATGTAGGCGTAGCGCAGGTGGTAGTCCTCCACGCGCTCGCTGTACGTCATGGCCGAGCTGTTGGTCGGCGCCTCCGACACCGAGCCCAGGGCCTCCGCGCCGAGCAGCAGGCCGTCCCGCTCCTTCCGGGAGGCGTAGCTGCCGCCCGAGCCGCCGTGGAGGGAGGAGTATGGGGACGGCGAGTGGGGAGGGGAGCAGCGGACGCCCGGCATGATGCGGTTGCTGTCCTCCTGCGACCAGGTGGGGGCGAGGGGGTCGGGGTCCTCGGGGGCTGGAGGAGGAGGAGCCGGCCAGCCCTGGGTGAGGCTTCTACCGCTGCTGCGGAAGAAGTTCTTCACGGAGTCGGGGACAAAGCGGCGCACGGGTTTGATGTCCATGGCCTGGCTGTCGGGGTCCAGGGGGTCCCCCACGCTGCTGGGAGCGCCGTGGAGGCCGCCTCCCACTGCAGGCGCCTCAGGCAAGGGGGGCGGGGGCAGGGGGTCCGAGCTGACGGCGATGTCGGCTCCGCGTTGCACGGCATGCAGGGGACGTACTGGTGGTGCGTCCCGCCACAAGGGGCCCAGGGGAACCTCATCGTAGTAGGGGCTCTCCCGCACATGGTCAACACGGGTAGCATAACCATTGGACCCTGAATACATTGGCAATCCCTTTGTTTTTTTTCTCTGAGCAGAAAGAAAGCAGCAACTGGAAGATTAAGAACAAAATACAAACCGTTCCTCAAAGCCAAGAAATTAGAATTCTTGTTTCAACTGACACTGCACAGGAACATTGTTCAAATTGTTAAATAAATGATAAATCAACAATTTGGTCAATGAAAATGTTGGCATTGTTAATGACACAGTTGAAGGTTGTCAACAAGCAGCAAAGTATACAGTAAAACTGATGGTTCCAGCGGTCACGATAGTTTTAAACTGCAATGCAACCCTGTATATCCTTCAATCCTAAAACCTAGCGTTACACACTGCACACGGTCTACTCGGCTAACGATAAAAGCCAAGGGTCTGTGATACTAACAATTCGCAATGTAAGCGATGGGAACTTTTAAGGCGTAAGCCATAGCTCTAAAACATCTATTTTGCTTTCAAACGCAACATTAACAGTACAATGTCATATCATTGTGTATTTACCTGTACACCACCTGCCGATCTCTTGGCCAGCAGCAGTTTCTGCAAACAGGTCGGACGACCCACGTGACCTCTCACTGCCTTATGCTGTGGGTAAAGCTGTTGACAAGCGGCGATACAAACCATCAGCTCAGAGCCCAGGAAGGGACCTCCCACTATACTCTCTGTGCGTGAAGCTGGTTTTGGTTGAAGACGACTGATGAAGCATCAGCTCGGAGCGCGGGAGGGGGCCGCCCATCTGCCGGAGGGCCGGTCCAACCTGTGTGGTTGGTTTCATTCAACTCTGTGACAACACTGTAATGCTGGCTGGGCCAGCATGACCCCAAATGTAGGCCTAAATACATTTTTTAAAAGGGACTTATTATTTCAAATTAAAATGTTGACTCAATCTAAACATATTTATAGGCTTCGACCTTATTTTTTCTATACCCAAATGATGTGCTTCAAGGTGGATAGTGAGTGTGCAGTAGACAGGGGCGTAGCCACGTAGCCCCCCCCCGCCCCAGTCTGAATAAATCAAATATAGAAATCCTGAAGGGAAACGGTGTAAAGAAAGCTGAAATGTATGCACTATTAGTTTTATCTAACTTTGACTTATTACTTATTGAAAGTGTTATATTTTGACATTATGAATAATGTCCCCGCAATATCTTTGCAGTCACATTGAAAAGGTTCACCTATTTAAGGCTGGGCAGCTGACTGAACTCTTCCTCCTATACAGATGACTTCAACATGATACGAAATACATTCATTTAGCAGACGCTATTATTGAAAGTGACACACATTGATTTATAATTGTATGCATACAGCTTTGGAGCACCCATATTCAATTTTTTCGAGAAAAAGTGAACTCGTCCCTCGTTTTATGAGGGGAGTTCTGGAAAAGGGGGCATATAGCCTATTGGCTAGAAATGGGAGGAACGGAGGGTGTCCTCCCCCTCTGGGAGCTGGAGGGGGCGCCAGAACGGGTTTTACCCGAGACAAAAAAAAAAGGATTTTCTGCCAATCACATCCATGAAATAATGTGATCCTGGGCAGAGGCTGCAATATAAAAATTGCAGCCTCTGTAATATACAGGGACTTTGACAAAGATTGCATTTGCTCTAGAAATGTGGCACCATATAAAAGGTATACTGCAACTGTGTGGGCTATACCCGTATCATTGACTATAATAAGGGCTGTTTATTTTAAATTACTATAAAGTTATGCTAAAGTGGCACCTACATGGGGACATTTTAATATACCAATACATTGCAGAACTAAATAATCCTTAAATTGACATTTCTTTCTAGCACTTTCAGCATTACCTTTGTCGCACTAATGGGAGTCAGTACATCTGAATTGTTGGGTTGAAAAACGAAACATTAAAAATTATGGAAGAATTCATTCATTTTTTTATTCAAAAAGAAAAAGTCACACATGCCTACTAATTTCCCAATAATGTTTGTCTTCTGCGAATACGCCACATATAATGTCCATATCTTGCTCTATCTGTGAGGACCAATCATACAAGTCAATGTATGGGTATTGCCTACACACTAGTTGTTGTTTTTTATCCACTGGTCCATCCACTCGACAATACGATCCATGTTGCTCTCAAGGTCCTCGGGCTTATTGCTCGGTAGCTGGTGAACCAGGTCCTCCTTGTAGGCCTCCATGGCCTCCTCATAAATGGTCTGAAAGATCTCACATTGCACGTTGTCCTGCAGTTTCTTCCCTGTGTAGCCCCTACCGAATGGGAAAGCATATCATGGCATTATAGGCAAGGCAACTTTATTTGTATAGCACTCTTCATACACAGGGCAGTCTCAAAGTGATTAACATAAAAATATTGTAATACAATAAAATGAAATAATAAAAGAAAGGAGAAATTAAAAAAATATAAAAAGGCAAAGCAAAAAATGCATTGTAGAAAAAAATGCAAAAGTTAAAAGTGCAATGTATTCAAAGGTCCCATGGCATGAAAATGTGACTTTATTCATAATATGAGTACCCCCTAGCCTGCCTATGGACCCCCAGTGGCTAGAAATGGCGTTAGGTGTAAAACGAGCAATAGGTATCTTGGTCCGCCTTTGAAAAAACAAAGCTCAGACGAGCTGATTTGGAATTTGGTAACCTCCCCTTTCTCTACTTTGCCCGCCCAGAGAATTTGGCCCACCAATGAGCTACAGTCGTGTGAGCGCCGTGTGTGTGTGAATGTGTGTGAATACACACACTGTAATGCAAGTGTTGTACACGTCTTTGTTATTTGGATAACCGTTCTGCTGTTGGTGTTATGGCGCATAACACACAACACAATAACGCAAGCTTGAGTAAAGCTCCCATTTGGTGAAAAACTAGACTGCGTCGGGTTCTCTGACTTCTCTGTAGCCTACTTCCACAACGAGAATCGTAGTGGGGGTTATCTCGGCTATGGTTGAGAAAAGGAACTTTGGCTTTGACTCCCTGAAATTGTTACCCGCGATTGTTTTCCCAGGACTCCCACCAGAGCACCCGGAGTGTTCTATAATATTTACAGAACATGGCCAAAAGCTGTGTGCGCCTCCGGATGATATACTACTGAATCCGAGCCATTGCGATACAACACTGTGAATGGTACAGTGGCCGCAAGCAGCTCAGGGCCACACCCCCACCCTCCACCTTGACTTGCCTCTAAAAAACGGCATGTTTGTGGAAAACTCATTGTGGGACTGGCTCGTAGTGGCTGTAATTCTGCACCAAGGCTGAATTTCTTGAATGCCGTCAAATACAGTATTAGGGGCCAACTAACACCTATATAAAAGCATCCATAAAGTAGCATGCCATGGGACCTTTAAGATTTAGCAGAAAGCTAAAGTAAAGTGGTCAAGGTTGGGGCAAGACTTAAATCCTCAGGGAGTTTATTCCAGCCATTTGTTGCATAGTCACTAAATCCTTATAGGATGGCATATCAGTGTCAAGGCCAAATCTTCTGAAGACATGGAAGAGCGAATAAAAAAGTATGTTGAGTATAATTAGTTAGAATGACATCCATATATATATATGTCAGCTAATAGTGAGGAAAATCTGTTCTGGTTGACTGTATGACTTTAGACAACCAACCTCCATATCTGACCAATCAGATACGTAGTCACATTTGCGCCAACAGCGCGTATCATAGCTCCAGCGGTGGCGTGAATATAGCAATAGACCATGATGGAAAATGTAAGGAGTCAGCAAAAGGGAGTTTGGGGTTGGTTATTTTCTAAATATTGCTCTCCTCGGCTCCCGCTTTACAACTCTCAATTCGTAACTACAGCACATTTAACAAACATTGAATTCCTACCTAAACAGCCTACGGATTTAGTTACCTGCTTTCTAGCCGGCTGTAGAGATTTGTGTTATCCGTGCGAAGGACAAACACAATATGAAACCAGCGCTCTGGAAAAAAGTCACAACCATGATAGTCCACTATGACACCCCCGTCCACCATCTTGTCCTCAAGCTCATCTACAACCTGACGAAACATTAGCAAAACAAAATTAGTACAGAACCATACATTTCCTGTTTGGTGAATAACTGGTCAGCCATCTGCTAGGTCTAGCAATTCAAGCAAACACAATGGAGGTAAAGGCCAGTGTGTAGCTGTTATTGTAAGAATTGTGGTTGTAATTAGCTCTCTGCATTGCATACCTGATCTATTTTTTTTTTATTACTTATAGCTTACATCAGTCTGGACCACAGAATATTTGTAAATCTCACCAGTTTCATTTCTATGTGTATATATTTCATAAGGTAGTTCAACAAATTTGGCCAAATATGTTTCAGTTGATCAAAATTATATACATTTAATTTAAATATTCACTATGACGGTGTTATATAGCCTATTGACTTTTACTCACCCTATCCTCATCCAAAACAGGGCACTGGTAGTCGTCATCAAAACCATCAAAGAGCTGACCTGGGGGGGAAGGAACATCAAGACAATGACAAGAGACAACCACTGATACCTCTGGATGTGGCAGGAAAAATTGTGTGTGTGTGTGTGTGTGTGTGTGTGTGTGTGTGTGTGTGTGTGTGTGTGTGTGTGTGTGTGTGTGTGTGTGTGTGTGTGTGTGTGTGTGTGTGTGTGTGTGTGTGTGTGTGTGTTTCTGAATAACAAAGTTCTCACCTTCTTGTGCTAGGTCACCTATGTTGATATAAGTGAGGCCCGTCCGTTGAGCAAGCTCTTTACCTAGGGTTGTCTTTCCAACTCCCGGCGTACCTGTAACCATAGACACACGCACTGGATCAAAACTTTGAAACGATAACTAGCTAAACTCCGTTGACTTCACTCACCTGTGAGCAGAATGTTGGGCCGTTTCATTATCTTCATTGCTTTAACTTGACTTGTACAGCGAGGCAGAGGCTGGGTTCCTTAAAGAAAGGGTTCAGGTAGTCGATTAGTGTTTTTCAGCCTTCCTATATTTGTAATCGGCTATATTGTTATAATGATTAAACGCACATTTAGCTCCGTTTTATCCAGCGTTGTGTTAGACGCATGCGTACTGCGTAGCTCAGCGTGTTCGCAACAGGAAGACTCTCACGTCACTAGAGTGCGCCATAGCATTACAACCAATCCCTCTCAGTTTAAAGTTTCAGGTAGTCGATAAGTTGTTTTCAGCCTTTCTTTATTTTTAATTGGCTATATTTTTAGAATGATTTAACGCACATAAAGCTCTCTTTTTTCGTGCGTTGTGGCCAACGCATGCGTACTGTGCAGCTCAGCGTGCTCACAAGATTAAGTGACTACTGCGTCACTTCAGTGCGCCGCTCTAACGCTACACCCCCTCGGTTTTTAAAGAGAAACGCTCACTCGGGTCAACGCTAATTAGTTATCATATCAACTATAGTCGAGCTTTTAGAGGTCGCTGAAACTTGAATACAACACACATTGCGAAGGTATGTATATGTAGTTAAACCAACAAACCCAAGGAGAGGATTAGGCTTGGTTATTTGTCAACGCATTCTGTTTGTTATGCTTGCTAAAAAAAGTTCAGCAGTGGAAATGAACACAGTTCTGAAAGCTGCACAATGCGTTGCGCATGTAATATACTAGGCTTTCCCCACTCTTTGCCGTTTTTTTTGACCAGGTTACTGTTAACTTGATCTTCAACTATTTGCCTGGGCTCTAATTAGAGTCTTTGGCTGCCATTCAACCGCTGTCGCTTAACTGTACACTGAGATCGAGGCTGATGTGACACATCTGCAGCGGTCGATCGGTATAGACCTCTAGCACCCAGGCAAATCTAAAGCACATGCATAGTTTAACTTATGATGTGAATGTTGTAATCCATTTGAACAATGGGAACCTGGGTTGATATATTAAAGAGTAGAAGAGCTGCTCAAGTACAGGCTTTCGAGACACGACATCTGAGTGTTCAGCCCTTACTGCATTCCCAGGTCACAGCTGTGGTTCTCTGATGACCACATCTGCAGCGATCGGTACAGACCTCTAGCACCCAGGCCAATGTAAAGCACCACGGATGAGAATGTCCAAGCGTTCTCTCGGCGGAAAGGTAAGGTCAAATAAAGTATGTTTCTTGCATATGTTTTGACTCATACCAGAGATGTGCAATATGTTCAACGCAATATATTTTGTTTTCAGTATTCACTTTTACTTTTACGATTAATCCAACATCAAATGCTTGTACCCCAATTCTTCCATGACAAAAAAATAAATATATATAGTTGAATCCTGCTAAAATAGTCCCCTGCTCTACGTATCAAAACATCTTGTTCTCGATCAACAACAATGTATTGCTCATTCAAATCTCTTCCATGCAGGCTAACTGTTGGGTGGAACCTTCATTTAGTAACCTTTTAGCGGGCAAGTCCCCTGAGAGCAAGGGGAAAGTCAGCAAGGGTCCTAGGAAGAAAAAGGGTCAGACCAACAGCTCAGCACCTCGATCTTCATCCCTGTCCGTTGTCCAAGAGCCACATCAGAGCGACCACAATGTGCCCTGGGTGGACGCACATGCTCCACACTCACAGGTGAACCACTACTCATGATTCATTGTCCTGGACTATATATACATTATAACATGTGTATATATAAAATATCACATCCTGTTCATTGGTTTGCTCTTTGGAGGGCTAAAGGGGTCAGTAAATGGGGCATGAGAAGCCAGCTGTGATGTAAGGGCTTTAAGTGATTATGGGCTATACAAAGGGAATTGACTCAATGTGACTTTGCCTGTTACTTACATGTTTCTGTTGTTTTTTCTCACTGTTTCACTATCAAACAAAAATGTTTGTGCAGGCTGAGCTCGCTGTGCATAAGAAGAAGATCGAGGAGGTGGAGAACTGGATCAGGACTCACACGGACCCCACAACATCCAAGGTTTCAAATGTGTTGAATGAGTGAATGAACTAAATGTTCATTTAGCCCCCCTTCTCTCAGGTGGACAACAGAGTAGCCCCCCTGTAACCTTTGTAATTTCTTTGTATATGTCTCGGTTCAAGTACTTTTTCCTCTCCCATTACGGTAAACAGGAGTGGCACAGCTTGCCCTCCATAATAGGTCTGATACAATCATCCATCAGATATAATTCTAGAAATGTTGCTGAACATTGCAATGAATAACCTTGGTCTCTCCTCTGTGTCCACAGGGGGGTATTATTGCTCTGCTGACCGGCCCTTCAGGTTGTGGGAAGAGCGCTACAGTCCAAGTTCTGGCAGAAGAGCTAGGCTTCAGACTCCAGGAATGGACCAACCCTTCCAACGTCTCAGAATACAGAGCAGACCCTGAAGCGTCTCGACAAACATTTGAGCCCGGTGTGCACTTTATTTGTTTATTATCAGAATTGTTATTATTATAATTATTTTTTTCAGTTATTATTTTCTCTTAATAAAAAAGCAGAAAGTCACCAACAATTGTACAGTAGATCAATTCACATAGCAAGTCTGTAAACAATTCAGATGGTCAGAGGGGGAGCTAATTAATAATATAGAAATCTGTCCTGTTTTTTCCCGCTCTAATTCTTCCTCAACGCGACATGCGAAGCATCCAGGTTTAATGGCTTCTTGAGCACCTCACAGACGGGCCTGTTCCAGGAGTTCCTCCTCCGAGCCAACAAGTACAACTGCCTGCAGATGGTGGGAGAACAAGGGCCCCAGGACAGGAAGCTGATCCTCGTGGAGGTGGGCACGTCCAGCACATGCATGCTTACTATTCAGTGATACAGCAGATACTGCTATCCAAAGAGTCCCAACCCTCACACCTTCCTTCTCGGTCGTATTCATTTAGCAGTGTCGACTGCATGGGCAGCACATGTTTGAGGCAGTGTTTCTACTCTTGTCTACTTCTAGGATTTCCCAAATAATTTCTTCAGGCAGCCAGGGAGCCTGCATGATATCTTGAGGTAAGTAGCAATGCACTGTGGCATAGCAGTCGCATAACTAGCACTGCCCCCTCAAAGCGTGCGTGCGTGTGTGCGTGTGCGCGTGTGTTCTTTAGGATTGCTCTGTTTGAAACACGGTATGAATGAAAAATAATTTTCTCTTCTATAGGAGGTTTGTGAAGACAAGAAGGTGTCCGTTGGTATTTATCGTGTCAGAGAACCTGAGTGGGGACAGCCACTCTCGACTTCTGTTTCCAAAGGAAATCCAGGAAGAGCTGTCCATATGCAACATTAGGTCAGCACACACACACACACACACACACACACACACACACACACACACACACACACACACACACACACACACACACACACACACACACACACACACACACACACACACACACACACACACACACAGGGCATTGTAAATCCAACCCTTATTCTTTTACAGCTTTAACCCCGTGGCGCCGACTACTATGAGCAAGATTCTACTGCGCATCGCAACCTTTGGAGGCAGCCAAGGTTTGGGAAGAAATGTTAATTTGAATGCATACGTAATTGTGTGTGTGTGTGTGTGTACCGGTACATATTATGTGCATGTGAAGACGTTTGTCTCTTTGTCTGTTTGTGCCCACAGACTGGAGGGAGGCTCTGTGTACCCGACAAGGACACGCTGGACGATCTGTGCTCAGGAAGCTCTGGAGACGTACGCAGTGCCATCAACAGCCTGCAGTTCTCCTCCCTTGCAGGTAAAGTGGCAAATACCTTTAATGGCGCCTTTCGAGATGCGAAGCGTCAACTGTTGATCCGCATGGTTCAACGTATGATGTTAAAGATCCCATATCATGCTTTTTTTTATGGTTGACAGTTGCCTTTTGTGGTTACGACTAGAAAAGGATTACATGTCTGTATGTTAAAAATGCCCATTATTATTCTCACACCAATTTCAGCTTCTTTCCAAATCGTTTTGTTTTGTATCAAGTCGCTTTAAGGGCCCCCTCCCGTATAGCCGGGAGGCGGGATTCCTGCACTTTAACGCTGCCCACTGCATAGTATGATGTCACACCATTACGGAAGTAAAGTTTGAGCGCAATCAGGCTGTTTCACACACTTATTGAGGGGCGCTCTCGGAGGGGGCGAATACTCCCCCTGGCTCTGATTTTATATTTTTCTAGCTTAGCAGACAGTCATATAACGGTCTAAAGGAAAGGGAAAAGTCGAAAAAGCATGATATCACCCCTTTAATGTTGTAATCCATTTAAACAATGAGAACCTGGGTTGATTTTATTAAAGAGTAGAGCTGCTCAATGGACAGACTTTCAAGAAGCCACTCGTGGGGGTAAGAAAGGCTTGACATCAGTGTTTTCCACCCCTGACTGCATTCCCAGGACACAGCTGTGGGTCTCTGATTAGCCCGTAAAACCCAGTTCAACCCATTCTTTAATGGTGTGTGTGTGTGTGGTGTGGGAACAGGTTGAACAAACCAGCAATGCTTCCTCGTTTCAATGATTCAGCTTTTTAGAGTGTTGCTCTGTAAGATAATTATTGAATGTGTGTGGGTCGTCTTTTGAGTTGTGGTCTTGTAATGTAACACCAGAGACCTAATGGGCCTCCTTTCTCATCAGAAAGGGGACTGTCGCCTCACGAAAAAGGAAAAATGTCTCGCTGTGTTGCCGCCGGGCAAAGCGGCGTGCAAAAGGACACGAGGAAAGAAGCGGTCTAAGGAGAAGGGTGCGGGCGATGCCGAGCAGTGTATCGGGGGGAAAGACGTCTCGCTCTTTCTGTTCCGAGCCCTGGGAAAGATTCTCCACTTCAAGAGTGAGTCTCCCCGGTAGTTAAGTGGAATACTTTGTGTGTAACTGCATGCTGAGTTCCTTCTGCTTCCCATGTGTCTTTCATTCTTGGAGCATGGTTCAATACACTTGATTTGCTGCTCTCTTTCTTTACAACTCTCAAATGTTACCTGCAGACAACGCTGACCTCAGATGATCTGTGTAATTGTCACTGTGCGTCGAATAAGTCGATCTCAACAAACATTGGAATCATCCAGTTCGGTCCTGATCCACATTTCCTCAGTGTGTGTGTTTCTCAACAGGAGAGACCGCCGAAGGCCCCCACGAAGCAGAGCAACACAAACTGCCCCCTCATCTCTCTGAGCACCAAAGGCACTCACTGTTAATCCACCCTGAGGTAGTCCCACCAACGCTAAAACTCTAAATAGACCTCTGAAGAAAAGTCCCGCCTCCGAGGCGCGTGGTTCAATCAGTCAAATGTCTATGGGATATAACATGTTTTTCGTTAATGATCGTACGTAACAAACTCTGTAGGTGGCGAAGAAGTAAAAGCTGCTCACGTTTTGAACTACACACTTTTTCCATCTAGAATCCACTTGGGTTTTGGATTATCTGTGCCGTTGCAAACCGGGAGCTAGTTCTGATCTGTGCAGACTTCATACGTCATACTCATTAGGGAGGAGGGAGTTGCTCGCAACCATTCACAACCTAACATGATGTTCATTTTTTTACGCGGGATTTCAGTGGTCTATAAAACCTAATCGATTGGAGAGGTTCAGCCTCTTTTCTCCAAGACCCAACTTTTTGGTTAGACTGTGACTGTGAAGAGTTTCTTGGCTAACAGTAACGTCTTCAGAATTTCTTACAACCTATCAAACATGACCATTTCCCACATGAACGAGCAGCGTTGGGGCCACCTCCATAGAGGCGGGCCCTGATGCCACTGGATTCCATTTCGCTGAAGACAAACTATGAAACATTGCCGTTGATATGCAACCTTGACTGGCCTAAGTCTGCGCAGATCTGCGTTAGCATAATGCTTCTTCATAATAGTCAACTACTCTAACGGCACCCCGATCCAAAAACCAAGTGGAATCTAGATGGAAAAAGTGTGTAGTTCAAAACATGAGCAGCTTTAATTCTTCGCCACCTCAGTTTGTTATGTACGGTCATTCAAAAACCCATTTCCCATAAGACATAACTGATGGAACCAGGAGCCTTGGAGGTGGGACTTATTCTTCAGAGGTCTACAAGAATAGATAATATATCATTTATAGTATATCATATTTTAAATTTTTAAGACCAATCCTGATTGAATAACAGTGTTCACCGTTGTGTCCTGCTGTCCCCGCGGCCTGCAGCTGGTGGTGGAGCGCTCGCACATGTCTGCAGAGTTCTTCAACCTGTACCTGCACCAGAACTACCTGGACTTCTTCTCCACGGCGGAGGACGTGGCGAGGGCCAGCGAGTATCTGTCAGACGCAGACTTCTTCACCGGTGAATGGGCCGTAAGTCTCCAAATCACAAAGACAATAAATGGATGTCACAGGGGTTGTTTTGTGTGAACACTTTGTTATACGTGCGCACACCAATTTCCACTCAAGGCCAATCAATAGTACAGTACATTTTTATTCCAACCCAAAAAGTAGTACGGTAATCTGAATGTGGTTTTTTTTTTTTTTTCATTTTTGGGTAAAAATACATTTTTCATGCAGAAAGTGAGGGAATACAAATAATTTGAATGACATTGGCTGAATAGTTTGTAATCAATATTTGCTCATGTGAACAGCACTGTGGCAATGATAATAAAATGCCTAACTTCTGTTCTAGTCGCGTCGCCGTCATGGCAGAGTACGGCTCCTCAGTGGCCACTAGGGGGCTCCTTCACTGCAACTCTGCCCAGGCTCCCGGTCGGCTTCAGACCGCTGCACAAACCCAACTGGCTAATCATCAACAAAAAGGTAAACGCTTTCGAATCAATTTCTTACGTTACTAAAATGGATGCTGATACACTCGACTCCGCCAGCGTGGCTCTGTTCCAAACGTGTACATATTTAGATGTACTTTGTGTTGTGTTTATTGAGGGAGCGGAACCATTGCTGTTTACATTTTTGAAATGGAGACTGAGTTGCTGTGGTGTTGGTTTATTTTTTTTGTTGAGCAGGCTAGTCGTCTCCTTGCTTGATTGTTAGCGTACGGATGATGTCAAAATGTGTAGGACGCGGGGACTTAATTTACAGAACGTGGCATGTTCTTTTCGTCAAAATCGAAATAATATATGATTAGTACGATATTTCCTTTTTAACAGCACAGGGAAAAACTGCCAGGCCGCCCAATCTCTCTCTTCATCAACTTCTGGCTGACGTCCACCATCCTCCAAGTGGAGCTTCTGCCCTACCTCGCCAAGCTCAGCAACCCCATGAGAAACCCAGGTAACACCTCACTGCTACAGAAGAGAGTCGACCATCTAACCACCATGACGGGAAAAATACAGGTGGAAACCGACGACTTGCCAAAGGCTTTGTGTTGCTTTTCAACGGTCACATAAAGCCAGCTTTGCAAAGCACTGACAGTGCCGCACGGAAGGAGCTATTGATTCAGCAGATTTGTGATGTGTGGCGATCATGGATCGCTAAAATGTATCTTTCCATTAGCCCTGACGTGAATGAATAGTACAACACTGGCTCACTCAGTAAGTAACAGAGTAATTGCCATAGTTATCTTAAGGGGAGCTTTAAGGGAGCAAATTGCCTCCCTTAAAAAAACAATGTTTTGACATTGTGGGTTTTAATCCAGTCTAATAGTGCAGAAATCAATGTAATTTTGATGACAAATAATGATGGTGCAAGCAGCACTTAAAAGATACAGAAATGCATGGCACAATTTATTCATAGTCTATGCTTTTTTTAAATTTTTTTATCCATGGGTTGACTTATTTTCTTCACTTCACAGCACAGATAGCCTTCATACAGGATGTGGGTCAGCTTGCAAATAGAAGGTTTCCTGGCAGGTAACCACCCCCCCGCCCCCTCCCAGCATGTTTTCACATGGACATTATTATTGGATTCAAACCTTCATATTCTCATATTTTATTATAGTTTCCAGTTAACAATCTTCATTTTTTTTTTTTAGGCTGAACCTTGAAGCCCTGACAGACAAGGAACCCCGGGACACTAGATGACGACGGTGGAAGGAGACCAGGCTGGAGCCCTGTCACCTCCGGCGGGAGGCCGGGCAGAGCTTCCTGCCAGCCAGCCACAGCCCACCAACGTTTGAGGCCCTCATGAAGGAGGAGGACTTGCTCATTGAGGAATATGACAGTGAATAACTCTGGAACCTGAAATTGACTTTTCGCGTTTCAAACCGTTGCTTCTCCCTCTTTGTTGTCGGATTTAGTCTATTGTTTGTTATAACAGCACACCAACTCGCACCCCATTGTCCTTCTCTCATTATAAGTGCATCATTGCTTAACATATAATTATTATTGTATTTTATGTGTGTTGGTTTTTTCAATTGATCTGCTGCCTATATCTGTTGAATTATAGGCCTGGCATAGATCGACTCGACTGTGACTCCTTGGATCAACTTGATCATATAAAACATTTAGGAATAAGTTTAACCTTAACATGCTTTTCTTTTTCACTTGTTCATGTTTCATAGTAGCTCAATCGCATTTTTTTAAGCCTATTCCTTTGTTTTCCAAGTTACAGGCGATAACAATAAAACATTGTTACAGAATGAGTTCAGTCATCGCAGTTACTGTGCTGTCACGCCCCGCTTCACTCCACGCCCCTTGGAGATAATATATCTCAGCAGTAGGCTCAGTAGGCTCCACTTATAGACGGCCTCTCTGACGCTGGAACCGACACGCAAAGAGGACTGAATCGTTGTGATCTTGTTATAATAAAAACGACAAACTCAATCCCGTCGCTGTAGGCTGTTATGGCAACCATGTGAGAGAATAGTAGTAGTAGTGAGTAGTAGTAGTAGTAGTAGGACATGACCCTTTTGTTCTGGTTCCGCACGGATGGCACAAACGTCCGCTTCCTCAAACGCAATGGGTCGCGCAACCTAAAACGCACAACAAGTGAAATAGGACACCCTTTTGAAAGTAAGTATGTTTTGTATGCAAGTGAACCAGCCTCCCGTGTGTGTGTGTGTGTGTGTGTGTGTGTGTGTGTGTGTGTGTGTGTGTGTGTGTGTGTGTGTGTGTGTGTGTGTGTGTGTGTGTGTGTGTGTGTGTGTGTGTGTGTGTGTGTGTGTGTGTGTGTGTGTGTGTGTGTGTGTGTGTGTGTGTGTGTGTGTGCGCGCGCTAGAGACTGACTGACATACCATAACCTGCAGATGCAGGGTAACGTAGACGCTACTGGAGCAGGACTCTTGGATGATAACATGGCAGAAGGAGATCTGGGGGACGGTATGGACATACGTCTGGCGGCCCTCGACATCGAGACCAACGGGCCCCAGCAGCCTGTGACCCCCCGCGAAACGGAGCTCCACCGGGACAGCACAGTGAGCGACCCAGGCTTCTCTCTGACATCGTTTGGCATGCCGTATACGTCGTTGAAAACAAGATCAGGTATATTTTGACACCAGAATCATGAGCATTCATCTTTGGAGAGTCGCATGTGTGCTTAAAGGTCCCATGGCATGCTACTTTATGGATGCTTTCATATGGAGCGCGCGCAACAGGGGTTTGTTCAATGGAAAGAGTAGGCCTACTATGCCTGCAAAACAATTATTAAATAGCTTTGACTGTTATTCAGGGCTGATAAGTGCATTGACATTTTAAAATGCAAGGCAACTACTATTGGTTAGTTGAAAATAATGATCATCTCTTCCAGTGTCCTGGCCAAGACAGGCAGTATAGTAGCCTACAGTCACACATGGCACAAAACATAAGAAAAATAGAACCGCAAACGGTGTTTAACGGGGTCCGAGCAAAATTAAAATCAAAAACACACAAATGGAAGATATATAAATAAATATGACAAATAATTATGAAGGAAAGATGTTGATGAAGATGTTCCAATTAATGCAATGCTGTGCCTCGTCTTTCAGGTGAGCTGCCACCGAATGTCATGTTCAGCATGCTATAATCGGGATTTTAACTCTCAACCTAAGGATCACCACTAACAGCGAGATTGATCGTAATTTAAAAAAAGAAAAGAAAAAAAAGAGTGAAACATTACTATCATGTGATGAATATGTTTCAATATGTTGGCTGGCAGAGAGAAAGGAAAAATAATAGTTTGACATTGTCAATGGATTGAATCATTCTCATGATATGGTAATGATTACGGTATTTAATAAGTACTGAATCTAGTTATTTTTTAAAAGTGTTAATACACAGTGTTATGTATTTTCCTGATTCTCTAGCTAAACAGGGGGGACGTTTTGATGTGTAAATGGAACTAGATGTTACATGAGCAGCGTAGGAATACTGGTGTTGTATGGTTCCTGAACCTAACCTGAAGTAAAGATGCGTTGAATCTTATCCTCAAGTCTTCTTCCTTATCTCTAAATATCACTTCACCTACTGTGTTATCTCTGATCTATTCTATGTTCTACCAGAGTCCCTGGTGGACCTTTCAAAAGAAGAGCTAAGAGAGCGACTGCAGGAGGCAACTGAGGTAGGACAATACAGAAATAAACATTTCGATCTTCTCTCAAAGCTTTTAAATGATACACTCGCTTAGGATCTGGCCCCATACCTCACTGCAAGCATTACAATACACACTTCTTCTGGTCCTGTCTGTGTCTGGAGACACTGGAGGTTCTACGCTGTGAGCTGGAGGTGACACACCGCTACCTGGAGGGGAAATACGAGGCATTGAAGATCCTACAAGGAAAGGTTCTCTCTCTCTTTCTCACACACACACACAACACACACACACACACACAACACACACCACACACACACACACACACACACACACACACACACACACACACACACACACACACACACACACACACACACACACACACACACAGACACACAGTCACAGACAAGCACACACGCACGCACGCACACACACAGTCGCAATCATGCACGCACGCACGCACGCACACACGCACGCACACGTACGCACACATACGCAGACAATAGACACATGCCCCAAATATATCTTAACTGTTCCAGTTGTGTGTTATTTAGATAATGAGTAGTAAATGCATACAATACCAACAGTGAAGTCTACAGAATGACATGATGGGCAGCATGTGGCTCAGGAGGTACAGTGGGTTGGCTGGTAACAGGAAGGTTGCTAGTTGATCCCCTAGCTCCCCCAAGCTCCTCCCCCGAGTGTCGAGGTGTCCCTGAACAGGACCCCTCACCCTGACTGCTCCCGACGAGCTGGCTGTCGCCCCGCCTGGTTGTGTGCGTGAATAAGTGAATGTTAGGCAGTATTGTAAAGCACTTTAAGTGGCCGCTGGTAAGAAAAGCGCTGTGGAAATGCAGTCCATCTACCATTTATGACATCACGCAATCTGAACCTCTTTAACACATATTTGTCCTACTTATGAAACTGGGTCATTTTGGGTCACTCCTCTGCTATTCCAGCAGAGAACAAGGCTCTAACTGTCTGACCCTATGGTCTCTCTTTACGAGGGTGACTGTTGGATTCTCTCTCTCTCTCTGCCTCTCTCTGTCTCTGTGTCAGTCCATTCAGCAATGCAAACCACTGATACTACAGACTCGCAGCTCAATCTGACAATTAGATATTTTATGTTATAGGCCGATGTATAAAATGTACCACTGTTTTTTTTGTGTGTGTATTTTGTATCCTATGCCAAGTACTGCTGCTACAGGTAGTAACATGCCTTAATCAGGAACAATTTAAACTGCTTCAATTTTTTTAGTTTCATTTTTTTCAGTCAACATGATGCCAATCTTCAAATGTCACAGTACAGCAGTGGTTAATAAGACATTTGCTATTTTATAAAATATTTGTATTCATTTTTATTTTTACTTGATGCAAATCCGAACATTATGTCCTATGACCTAATACCAGGGTGTGCTGTCCTTTACGACAGACGATCCTGGAGAAAGCCACCAGCCACACCAAGAGCCTGCTGCAGAAGAGCGAGGAGCGGGCCAGGGCCCTGGAGAAGGTGCATGGGTCTCTGTTGCTCCTACAGCTTCAGGGGAGTTCTAGTATTTACCTTTCCTTGTTGTTAAGGACAGTTCTCTTGGACCCCCCCTTGTTGACCAACAGCCTAAGATGGCTGTTGGTCAACAGTGTTTTCCGTGCATGTCTCGTATCCCTTATGCTTGTATTCCGTTCCCTGTGCTCTTTTCTTCAGGTGTTTTAATGATTTCTGCTTCCTCCGTGTTTTTTTTGTGTTCTTAACTCATTTCTATTTCAGCCCACTTTCCCTCTACCAACTCCTGCAATTTTCCAGTCAGCCGTCAGAATGTCTGCAACTTAAATGAGCAAATCCTCTTTTCTGTGTAGGAGGTGAATGGCTTACAGTGGGAGATAACGTCCAATCAAGTGCAGATGAGGAAATGTGAACAGTCATGGGAGCAGAAGTTCAACAGGTTGGATTGTTACTTCATATACATTTTCATATACATTTTATTTATTTCTATTTTATTTTTCAACAGAAAGCTTTACCACAATAGCATCAATAGCATCTTCACTGATTCCCCCCCTCTTGAATTGTTTCACTGTGTCCAGAATGAACAGTGAAAACCAGGCGCTGACTAGTAGTCTGGAGGAAAGCCTGAAGGAGAGCCGAGAGCTGAAGGCTGAAAACACAGGTGTGTGTGTGTGTGTGTGTGTGTGTGTGTGTGTGTGTGTGTGTGTGTGTGTGTGTGTGTGTGTGTGTGTGTGTGTGTGTGTGTGTGTGTGTGTGTGTGTGCACACGCTTTTTGACTCGAGATCATTCGCCTTGAACAACGTTGTGTTTATGCAGTCGCCTTACCAGACTGATAGCTGGCACCGCATATGCTCTATACACCCACCCACCCCCCCAATAATTGGTGAGTGTGCAAAACAATGTGAAACTGACATGGTATCCTTTTGAACAGGGTTGAGTCAACGGTGCATGGAGCTTCTCTCCATGCTGAGCGTTAGAGAGCAGAAGGACTACGAAAGCACCAAGCCTTCGTGTGGCCATGGGAGAGATGGCACCCTCCTTGAGGTGAGTTGGAAGAGACTTTTTATCACAGCATTTTCTTCCACATCTTGCAGTTGAGCAATTCTTTCGCTTATCAACAGCATGCATTTTATACGATCTAAATGAAATCAATGAAAGTGTATAGAATAAAACGGTCTACATTGTTATATGATATAACTTGTATGTTTCGAAAACATATAATAATGGTGAGGCTGCTAATGGTTCCCCTCAGCCAGGGACAAGGCAGTAACAAGAGCCTGGCCAAAGAAACAAGCAGCAATGTGTGAGAGGTGTGATAGCTCTGTAAAGGACCACTCTACCAGGGGAGAGAGGTTGGATGGTAACGTTCAATGAAAACAACCTGTTTTTGAGGATAGGATAAGTCCCGGGCTGGATATAAATGGTAAATGGGTTGCTCTTACAAAGCGCTTTTCTAACCAGTGGCCATTCAAAGCTCCTTAAAACATTGCCTAACATTCACCAAACACACATTCACACACCGACGGAGGAGTCAACCAAGCAGGGCAACAGCCAGCTCTTCAGGATCAGATAGGGTGAGGTGTCTTGCTCAGGGACACTTTGATACTCAGCTAGGAGGAGCCGGGGATCGAACTAGCAACCTTCGGGTTACCAGTCAACCCGCAACCCTACCTCCTGAGCCACATGCCGCCCAAATATATATCATATCAGATATCAAACTACGGATAATGGATTTACCAGCATTGTTTTACTATACCCTTCAGAATGGTTGTTCTGAAACCGATTTAACGTTAACTACAAAGTTGTGCATCATGTCGAATTCAGGCCGACTGGCTCTGAGGAAGTGGACATGGGACGACGGCTCATTCCAGAGGGCCGGCTCAGACAGACCTCTGTTGACCACCTCTCTCCCCTTGGTTGTTGTTTGATCCAGTTGGCGGTGCTAGGGGCCTGCCGCTGTCCCGGGGTCATGGAGTCCTGTCCTTGTGCCAAGACCGCTGCTGCTAGCAGGACACAACTCCTCCAGCTCAGACAGGAGGTCTTTATCTGCTGCTGTTCAATACTACAGTGAACTGCACTCAGTCAACTCTCAAATGTATTGTCTTTGTATATTACAGATTTTTAATTTTTTATTTTTTTTATTTACCAGTAATGTGTGTGTGTGTGTGTGTGTGTGTGTGTGTGTGTGTGTGTGTGTGTGTGTGTGTGTGTGTGTGTGTGTGTGTGTGTGTGTGTGTGTGTGTGCAGCTGGACCTCCTGGTAAAAAGCAGGGAGGAGGCCCTCCTGATGGCGGATGCTTTCCGCATCGCTTTTGAACAGCAGCTGAGGAAGCGGAGCGACGGCCTCCTGCTGCAGGCCGAGGCGCGCACGCCCAGGTCCCACCCTAGGGAGACACAGGGCAAGTCCCACCCTACAGAGACACAGGGCCAGTCCCACCCTACAGAGACACAGGGCCAGTCCCACCCTACAGAGACACAGGGCCAGTCCCACCCTACAGAGACACAGGGCCAGTCCCACCCTACAGAGACGCAGGGCAAGGCCCACCCTACAGAGACACAGGGGAAGTCCCACCCGAGGGAGACACAGGGCCAGTCCCACCCTACAGAGACACAGGGCCAGTCCCACCCTACAGAGACACAGGGCCAGTCCCACCCGAGGGAGACACAGGGCCCGTCTCACCCAAGGGAGACACAGGGCAAGTCCCACCCTAGAGAGACACAGGGCCAGTCCCACCCTACAGAGACACAGGGCCAGTCCCACCCTAGAGAGACACAGGGCCAGTCCCACCCTACAGAGACACAGGGCCAGTCCCACCCTAGGGAGACACAGGGCCAGTCCCACCCTACAGAGACACAGGGCCAGTCCCACCCTACAGAGACACAGGGCCAGTCCCACCCTACAGAGACACAGGGCCAGTCCCACCCTACAGAGACACAGGGCCAGTCCCACCCGAGGGAGACACAGGGCAAGTCCCACCCTAGGGAGACACAGGGCCAGTCCCACCCGAGGGAGACACAGGGCAAGTCCCACCCTAGGGGGACACAGGGCAGGTCCCACGTCTCTGCTCGTCTCTCTCTTAGATCACTTAACCCCTAGCTGTGTTCTTTTTTTTTTGTCGCCGTACACAGGGCCTCATTAAAATCGAGTCCTGGGACTCAATTGAGCTCTGCGGTTAAACAAAGTTTATATATATGATTAGACGCTAGTTTGTCAGTTACAAAAGGGGGCACCATTTTTGTTTTGTCAGATCCAGAACAATACTTGCTATTCAAAACAATTGCCAAAAAACGATGTAATGCTAAGTATACCGAGCAATACCCTGAATGGGACATCTCTGCTCCCTGTTATATAAGACTTCTGCTTCATGCACAAACAATGGTGTTAATGGTGTACTTAACTAAGACTTGTGTCGCTTTTCTCTTCAAGGTGCAAACAGAACTCTGGTTGGTGTGGCTCAAAGACTAAGAGCCATTCTTCCCTCCGGCCTGGAAGCCAAAGCATCACTTGAACACACCGACACCCTGCAAAAACTCCTGGACTTGGTCAGTCTCACTGAACCACGTGTAGCCTTATTCTTAAACTCAATCATCTCTTACCCAATACACATAGCATGCTCCTCTGATCCGATGCGCAGTAAGCCCTGTGTTATGCTCTATGCTCCCCTACAGCTGAATGACAAGGAGGAGGCTCTTGCTCACCAGAGGAAGGTGAGCCACATGCTGGCCCACAACGCAAAAGAGCTGCAGAAACAGTTACCCGTTGAAGCTACGTGGCCATTAGACTCACAGGCCGAACCATTGTAACTCTACCCCCCCCAGTCCTTGAGGAAGCCACAGTTCAAGACAAGCTCACTGCTAAGTCCATCAGGTTCAAAGAACAAGCGTTACAAGTTACTTAACTCTACTGTTCCTCCAAAGGGAACGCAAGACACTCCGACCCCAAAAGAGGTGTCAGTAGACGGTAAAGCCCACTAAGACCCCGACCGGAGAACCCCCAGCCAGAAAGACCCCCACAGGAGAACCCCCAGAGACAAAGACCCCCACAGGAGAACCAGCAAACACAAAGACCTCCACAGGAGAACCACCAGACCCAAAGTCCCCCACAGGGGAACCATCAGACCCAAAGACCCACACAGGGGAACCACAAGACCCAAAGACCCCCACAGGGGAACCACCAGACCCAAAGACCCCCACAGGGGAACCACAAGACCCAAAGACCCCCACAAGAGAACCACCAGACACACAGACTCGGACAGACCAGCCACCAGAGCCCGGAGAGCCACTCGATTCCAAGAACCTGCCAGATGAACTGGCAGGAACCAATACCCTTTTAATGCAACCACCAGACATTGAGGGACCACCAGATGCCAACACTCAGTTACCAGAATCAAGAGACACCAGCAGCCACAAGATCCACCTGACACCAAGACCCTGAGGACTATTAGATGTGAAAACCCATCCACAAGAACCACCAGCACTGTATCTTCCACTAGTGTCTGGACGACATCGGGAGCTTATCAGGGTGACACTTTGAGAAGGGTTAGCGCAGTCGTTAAATTAATTGTTACTGATATAATGTAAATGTTATTCCTTTAGCATGAATACTCATCTCTTGTTATTCACGATTTATATATTTATTGGGGATCTGATTTGATGATTGCGGAGTAATTCTAACTTTATTCATGCGATTCTTAAGATAGAAGTGTAAGAGTTAAATTGAGGTTAAATGTATTCATCGTCTTAATCAAATATTTGCGTTGAGTAAAGTCAACAGCACTGAAACAATAAAAGACATCCTGTAAGACAGGATTCGGTGCTTCTGACTATGTAATTTGATTCATTGCCACACACTACTACTATGAATGAGCAGACTGAAATGTGTGCCTGACATGATAATGTTTCATGCAAAAATGTCCCAATGTTGTAAAATTTACAACAACGGCGTACTAGCTTCTCATTCATACACCAGGGGGCAGTGTGGGCAAACAAACGCAGCGCCACCGTTCACATAGTGGTGTTTATGGATTTTGTTTTTTTGGATTTTGATTTTGTTTCACATGACCAAATCAAAGTAAGCGTGTGTATAAGCATGTGCTCCAAATAATATCAAGAGGTTCATAAATACAACTAATACATTCTGTAATAACTATTTACAGAACTACCTATTTAAACTTCATTCTAAACCTAAAGAATAATATTAAATATTAAACATCTGTAGGGGTGATTTCGTTTTGACACTGTAAATTATAACCCTCATGTTTTCTAAAAGCCATTAGTAGTAGGCACATGTTTGTAGGCCTACTACAAATTAACAAGAAGAGTTGTGCCGCGAAAAATGCTTTAAAAAAGCCTTGACGTTTATATTAGTTTTTGGGATCCTAATATTTGTATATTAAGATGTTCTCAGGGGAGTCAAACAATACAATATGTTTGATATGGGGATGAACAATACAACCATGAAGGTCTGGCAAATAGGCCTACATGTTAGATATCGTCAGTGATATCAGTAGACTTTCTGTAAATAAGTCTGTAAATTATGTTTTCTTTCTTGCTGATAGGACCAGCTCATCCATCCTGCAGTGATTCAATCTTTCCACTACACATGCTGCGAGTGCGTGGAATTCAAGAGTGCTACGTGCGTCTCGTCTGTCTTGACTACATTGGGATGAAATTGGTAATTTCTTTAGAGAACAGCAACACAATCCAATAATAGAGACGCCGCAGAACAACACACTGTGTGATGTCTGAAACGAGGTGAATAGTAGCACTTAAAATAGTTATCAAGTCAAGTAATAAGAAAATGTGTGGTGGTTTGGTGGGAGCACTCTGGACACAAATGACTGGCTCTCCTAATGAAGCTGGTGGACACTCTGAGCAATAACATGGATTTGAATCTCCATTAGCATAGCCTCTATATCATTTCCAGTATCTGCCCCATTAACTACAGATAATGGAATGCTTTTTTTCACATTTGGTGATGGTGCTCGACTAATCTATTTGCTTTTTTTTTTTAGGCCTTTGAGCGTCAACCAACAGTGATTGCATGCTTTTTTGGGAATTGGACTGACAGTAAGTGACTAAAAAGAATGACATTTCAGAAGTAATAGCTTATGGTTGAATTCTAAACCCAATGAGCATGCCCTAGTGGTTCATTCAATGTTTTTGTTATGTATTCTAAAATGGTATTTCAAATCTAGTGGAATAGAAGTACATACAGTGTGACTGATTGATGTACATAAAGTATCGCTGGAATGACGGAAGCCCTCCGAAGATTATTGTTCATGGATCTTTCTCATGTGTGCGGAAAATGTGCTTGTCCACCAAAAACACCATTCATTCATACATCAACTGCTCTGTGTCGAACAAGAAATATAACATGGTCGTAGTATTACAACAATGAGGCGTAAAGATAGCCTTTCTTTACTTAAGTCCATTATTTTGTTGTGACCCGTTTCAACCAAGCAACCTATTACAATTTAGTGTAAGAACCAAATCGTTATGCTTCTACAACATTCACCACACTAGGCACCCCTGACCCGTCTGAGTAGGTCAACCCCCCCCCCCCCCCCCCCCCCCCAGTGTATTGTGTTCAGGTGGCGTGTGTGTGTGTGTGTGTGTGTGTGTGTGTGTGTGTGTGTGTGTGTGTGTGTGTGTGTGTGTGTGTGTGTGTGTGTGTGTGTGTGTGTGTGTGTGTGTGTGTGTGTGTGTGTGTGTGTGTGCGCTGGCTCCAGCTCTACACCCTACTAGCAGGAACAAAAGCTGTCCGAGCGGTGGGCTCTGTGCTGGGGTCCGCTAGCAGGCCCAGAGAGGGGCTTTGCTCTCAGTGTGTGGGGTTCTGCTCCCCCCAGGGCGCCGTATCGGGGCCGGTTCAAGCCTTCAGGACTTTTCCCTTTTTTGTATGCGTGTTGCACATTGGGAAATATTGACATTTCCTAAGCTCCTGACCCTGTGCGATTGATTTGAGCTTAAGCTGCGCCGTCAGACCTAAGTGAAATCCGCCAATAGTGTTGGCGTGATTAATAATATAAAAAAAAACGTTTTTTGGTATGGCTGAATGAATTTCACTGTAGGGTGGGCGTGTGTGAAGGAGAGAGTGAGGGGGAGGAGGAGGAGGAGGAGGAGGGGTTAAGGCACACGCACAGCCACACACTCACACACAGACACACACATGCATGCCCCCTGACACACACTCACACTGGCACTCACACACGCACAAATATATACTGACGCATACAACCACACACACACACACACACACACACACACACACACACACACACACACACACACACACACACACACACACACACACACACACACACACACACACACACACACACACACACACAATGACACACACATACACACATACACACAATGACACACATACAAACACAGACGCACAATGATACACACAATGACACACACACAATACACCAACACACAATGACACACACACACACACACACACACACACACACACACACACACACACACACACACACACACACACACACACACACACACACACACACACACACACACACACACACAGTCCTGGCAAGTGGAGCTTTGGGAGGCAGTGGGTCAGAAGGGGATAGCGGGGTGGGTGTGAAACAGCCTTAACCCTCTGTGTGCTGCTGCATTGTGACAGATTCTTGCTCCGGGGCTCGTGGATTTATGACCTATTACTCCACGGCTGCCTAGCATCTAGTTGGTGCATTATGTTCTGTGTCATCTGCCATTAGTCTGGACGGCAGTGACATGTATTCAGAGCGGGAGTTGGACTAGGAGCCCTTCCCAAACAGGGCCACTGGCCAGGGAGCAGAGCAGCACGGGACAGTTGGATAAAGATAGCCCCATTGTTTCCAGCCCCTGCCCCTTTTGAGTTTGTACGTTCCCGGTGCATTCAGTCCAGTCGAGGCCTGAAGCCATGTCGTTGCTCCAGTGTACACCACATGCCATCCTGGACCCTTAGAGAGCAGATATCCCAGGAATGACCTCAACGGGGTTCACTATTTATGTGTTTACTTCATCCAATAACTATATGTCATTATATTTGTTCATCCTAAATTACTATGTATTAAAAATAAATGACCTAACCATGAGGATTCAGATTCAGCAGGTTTGACGTGGTCGAGGTAGTGCGTGAGTCTTGTTTGGCTTAAGGTAAAAATATGTGTGTGAATGTGAATGGGAATCAGACGCATTGAGAGAATCATGTAATGTTGTCATTTTTTTCACCATGTTTAAAAGGCTTCTCCCCCCCATTGCTTTATTTACCCAGCTCCTTAATGTAGAACCTAAATGGATGGTTCTTCTTCCTAACAATGCCAGAGAGCGTGTTCAGGGAGGGAGGGAGCTCTTCTATCAGATTCGTTAATGAAGGTTAATAAAGGCATTCATTCCCCGCTTTTGTTGTTGTTTACACACACATCTCCCAGAGGGAAAGTCGATGGAATTGCAGTCTCCCGAGATGGGGGGGGGGGGGTTCATGCGTGACAAAATACTGCCGGAAAAAAAAACGATGGGGCTTTGATGTTCCATTAAAGGATCAATTATATGCGCTCTCTATATTCTGTTTGTTTCTATGTAAGTGTGGCTGTGCGTGTGTTTGTGTATGCCTGTGTGTGTGTGTGTATTTGTGTTTGTTTACGTGTGTACTTTCAGGTTTGTGTGTGTGTGTGTGTGTGTGTGTGTGTGTGTGTGTGTGTGTGTGTGTGTGTGTGTGTGTGTGTGTGTGTGTGTGTGTGTGTGTGTGTGTGTGTGTGTGTGTGTGTGTGTGTGTGTGTGTGAGTGGTGGGGGAACCGGGGTATACACAGGTCACTATCTGTTAGTTCATTGGTAGAGTGATTAATAAATCAATATGGGCTGAGCTTGGGGGAGAGGGGAACAAAATGATTCCACTGGATTTGTGTGTGTCTGTGTCTGTGTGCATTCGTGCATGCATGCGTGTATATATCTGGGTGTGTGCGTTTGTGCGTGCGTTTAGGAGGCCTTGTTGTAACCCAGACACCAAATGGCTGTATAATTACAAATCAATTAATAAACTAAACATTCCGAGTTCCGAGATTTAACAACAAACACACGCACACATGTACAAACACACACACACACACACACACACACACACACACACACACACACACACACACACACACACACACACACACACACACACACACACACACACACACACACACACACACACACACACACACACACACACACACACCTCGTGAAAAAGAACATGCAATACATTCTTCTGTTGAGAATGCAATGCAATTTTAGTTATTTTATTCAACATTAGCCTACCATAACAAGAGCGAGCGTATGCAGAATGAGAGTATATATCTGGATTGAACTATAGAAAAACTGTATGAGAACTGCATGAAAGTCAAAGAAGCCAAGAGTCCCATTCGAAATCCAAACGCACTTTCCCATGACCCCGGGCGGTGCTTGCATCGGCCACTAGGTGGCACTGGAGCTTCAGGACCTTGTCCAACTAGACGAGACGCGCTGCACTGGACAAACTCAGTCAAGGGAACAACAAGGGATGCTTGGCACAGGAACCAAACATTGTACTAGTATTATTTTAGTGGATTTCACATATTTCCCTTAAGGAGCCGACCCTCTTGTGAATGTTAGGCTGGGATGCGGCCCCACACAGCAACAGGTTTACATGCTGTTACACACATAAAACAGTGCAGGCTGCGCATATGCACGAAAGCACACAAGCACACACACACACACACACACACACACACACACACACACACACACACACACACACACACACACACACACACACACACACACACACACACACACACACACACACACACACACGCACACACACACAAAGGCACACATACACACATACACACATACACAAACACACACACACACGCACGCACGCACACACGCACGCACGCACGCACGCACGCACGCACGCACGCACGCACACACACACACACACACACACACACACACACACACACACACACACACACACACACATACACAGACATGCAAGCAAGCACACACACACACACACACACACACACACACACACACACACACACACACACACACACACACACACACACACACACACACACACACACACACACACACACACATACCAGACATGCAAGCAAGCACTCACGCAGCAATTTAGTTGATATTCAATCACTACATGGTGGGTGTCTAGCCCCCTCCCCCCTTTTGCCCCCAGCTCAGCTCATATTGATTAGATTTTTAATATTGGATTTGTTTTTGAATAAAATATTTTTTTTGTTAAATGTCAACGTCGGATGTTTGTGAATTGGATGTACACATACACATACACATACGCATCGACCGACAACTGCGAATGTGTGTTCACACTCTGGGCCCTCTCTGCGGCGAAAGACAAAGCCTGTACACTCTGTAGGTCGCTTCAGCCTTTGCTTTAATCCCTTTACATCAATTATTTAGCAGTAGTGACATGAAACTATCACCTATTATTTATTCATGGTTCCTCTTAATGCAAAGTTAAATGCGAAAGACTTTGTGGGTATGGGACGAGTTTTCTCCCATAAATATTATCCTAATATCAACTTTAACTGAGATGAAAGACCATTGTCATATCAAAAGGAAACTGTAAAAGGTAGTACATTTAAAAGATAGCAAGAACAAAAGGATACGAGTAAAAGGACAATTAGAAGGAAAGTCAAAAGAAAACTCCAGAGTGTCAAAGAGGCCGAATCCAATCTAAGTGAGGCCGAGGGCACTCGGTGAAGCACACGCCATTAGAGAACACCTTTACTCTGCCTACGAACACTAGCTTCCTGAAACCTTGTTCTGTAAATATCACTTACTACCATCAGGCAGCCCACCAGCTCACCCCCTGCAAAATGTTATTAAAAAATGAAGGGTTGTACATCTTTTCTGGAGTATAAATTTTACCTACACTTTAAGGCCTCGGCTGATATGGGTTCAGTGAGTGTAAGAATAACAAGCATAGAACATGTTGCTTGTTGTCCTTTTGTTATCCTTTCCATGCTTCGGTCAATAATAACAGTTATTTTGAAGTCATTTATGGAAACACACACACACACACACACACACACACACACACACACACACACACACACACACACACACACACACACACACACACACACACACACACACACACACACATACACACACACACATACACAAAGACACACAAACTCACACACTCACACAGTCACACCCTTACACACGCGCACACACACACACACACACACACACACACACACACACACACACACACACACACACACACACACACACACACACACACACACACACACACACACACACACACACACACACATAGATACATACATTTTACATGCTACTTAATGGCAAATGTCCGTACAAGACTCTTGGGCAGTGGTGAGCTAAAGTAGATGATCCAGTGGGCCATTGAAAGTCCCAGATGGAGCAAGTGATCGAGCTACATGCCATATGGATAAAGAGCCCTATGTATGTAGCTTTGGAGTCTAGTTCCAAGACAACAGCTGTTCATGTAATCTCTCTCACTCTGTCTCTCTCTGTCTCTGTCTCTCTCTGTCTCTCTCTCTCTCTCTCTCTCTCTCTCTCTCTCTCTCTCTCTCTCTCTCTCTCTCTCTCTCTCTCTCTCTCTCTCTCTCTCTCTCTCTCTCTCTCTCTCTCTCTCTCTCTCTCTCTCTCGTCCGCTGGTCTCTTCCCCACTCTTCCTCTCTCTAACTCACATCACAATTCATCAATTGTTTGTGATGTGCTCTACCAATTAATAAATACACAGATACTATGCGCTTCTCCTGTTGATTCGCTCTCTCTCTCACTGGCTCTCTCACTTTCCCTCACATCACAATTCATTGTAAACATAAATTGAATTGTGTATTATATATATATATATATATATATAATATATATATATATATATATATATATATATATATATATATATATATATATATATAATATATATATATTCATATATATAAATATATATATTCAATATAAATTTTGAATTGTCTAATGCCCTAGTATATTTATATACAGTTTATTGACCATTCATAAAAATATATATGTATACTGTCTGTTTTTATAGAGGCGTTAGGATTAGTGGGTCAAAGAGAGATGGAAGTATTCTGATCTGAGCAGAAGAGAAAGCCCATTAAAGTAACCTAAATCCTGCTGCTCTCATGGGTCTCAGCGAGAGGGAATCAGATTAGGATATGAAATAAGTGATGCAGATGACACGGTCACTAAAAAAAACACTTAAAACAAGACAATACCAGAGTAACGCTATGATGATGGACTTTGCCATCGAAAAAATTCACAAGATAACCTTATAAAAAATAGTTATAATTATAATAATTATATTCATATGAATAATTATATTAATAATCATGTTAAAACAATAATAACCACAATAATTTACTTTTGCCTCTATCTTATCACGCGATTCATAGTATGCAGCACATGTATGCTAATGTTGCTAAGTGGATGTGTCTGATCTTAAGGGCAGTAGGTGGATGTGTGTGATCATTATGGCAGTAGGTGGATGTGTGTGATCATTATGGCAGTAGGTGGATGTGTGCTGATCATTATGGCAGTAGGTGGATGTGTCTGATCATTATGGCAGTAGGTGGATGTGTGTGATCATTATGGCAGTAGGTGGATGTGTGTGATTATTATGGCAGTAGGTGGATGTGTGTGATCATTATGGCAGTAGGTGGATGTGTGTGATCATTATGGCAGTAGGTGGATGTGTGTGATCATTATGGCAGTAGGTGGATGTGTGTGATCATTATGGCAGTAGGTGGATGTGTGTGATCATTATGGCAGTAGAGGTGGATGTGTGTGATCATTATGGCAGTAGGTGGATGTGTGTGATCATTTTGGCAGTAGGTGGATGTGTGTGATCATTATGGCAGTAGGTGGATGTGTGTGATCATTATGGCAGTAGGTGGATGTGTGTGATCATTATGGCAGTAGGTGGATGTGTGTGATCATTATGGCAGTAGGTGGATGTGTGTGATCATTATGGCAGTAGGTGGATGTGTGTGATCATTATGGCAGTAGGTGGATGTGTGTGATCATTTTGGCAGTAGGTGGATGTGTGTGATCATTTTGGCAGTAGGTGGATGTGTGTGATCATTATGGCAGTAGGTGGATGAGCAGGGAGTGGAGCTGGCATCAATATAATTTGTCAATGGCAGATGCAGGCCAGATTGAGCTGGAAGGATTAAAATGTTACCAGAGAGCCCTGGCCAGTCTCTAAATGACAAATAGCTTCCAGGGAGAAGCAGACTGCAGATTGTGTGTGTGTATGTGTGTGTGTGTGTGTGTGTGTGTGTGTGTGTGTGTGTGTGTGTGTGTGTGTGTGTGTGTGTGTGTGTGTGTGTGTGTGTGTGTGTGTGTGTGTGTGTGTGTGTGTGTGTGTGTGTGCGTGCGTATGCGTGTGTGTGTGTGTGCATGTGTGTGTGCGTGCGTGTGCGTGTGTGTGTGTGTGTGTGTGTGTACGTTTTAGTGTGTCTTACTCAGTGGTCATTGGGAGCAGTGGGGGATGGTGTTTTTGGTGAGGTGGTTGTGGGTGATTGTCGGTCCTGGAAACATTGCCAACATCCTGCTAGCTAAAGTCAAAGGGCACAAATATTTATGTTTTCACAACTATTAAATAGAAAAAGGAATGGAATGGACAGGCAGCAACCAATGGGAACACTGACAATGTAACGTGGTTGACGTTGTCACATCATGTGTTTATCATTTAGCTTTCATCTTTGAAAGTCTGGTTGATAATTGCAGCTAGAGGAGTCAGAATCCCCCCTTCCCGATCCCCTTACAACCCTTCCCTCCCACACGTTGAATTTGAACTGGTTGTATCTATGATACAATTCCAAAAAATTAAAATACAATACATATCCATGTGAAGACATTTATGTTTTGGGGAATAATCAAGAATTATTATTGCGAATGGCCTATCCGGTGGTGGTCCTAAATAATCGAGCACATTAATGTTCTGTGATGTGTTTATGAGAATTTGTGCCTATACATACTATTGTGTCAGCTAGCCTTGCTTGTATAATTAAAGATGGGTGGATGGACGGCTAGATAGATGGAAAGACAGACAAACAGACAGACATAGATAGATGGATATTTAGATAAATAGAGAGGTAGAGCGATAGAGAGAGGTTGATAAGTGATTACTCTCTAGCAACAGGGCATTATAATCATACCTTGTTCACTCCGCCCCAAACTTACATAAAGATAACCCTCTGGGGCAGGGCAAGGCAATTTGTCTAAAAGCATTCTGTTTGATTTGGTTACAGGTGATCTTAGAATGGGAGATGAAATCAGATTTCCCAAATCAGTGTAAAAGCCACCAGTTCCATGCCCATCGATGTGTTTTAAAATGGGAAAAGCTCACATTCCACACACTGGGCACCCAGATCATTGTGAATTATTGTGAGCAGTGTTATCTGGCATCTGCTGGCAGGCCTGATACTCTTCTTGGTTGTGAAAGGAGATTATGTCAAGCCCAAATGGAGCTTTTACATTTTTTCTTTTTTTTTTTTATGAAAATCCGGCAGGCATAATCTAATCTTATCCGTCTCAATCCAATTTTTAATGCTGGCCACACATGGGATTAGAGTTGTGCAGTTTGCTTTGTAGGCCATTTTACAGGGAGGCAGCATCTGTTACCAGTCACTATAGGCAGGTTAGGGAGAGGGAACCAATCATGACTGAGAGGTCAATCTGGTGGGCTGTTGATACCAGGTACCACCATCTGCATACTGGGCTGTATATTAGGCCCATTTTATGAGTAAGAATATTAGGGAAACAAATGCTATAATAAGATGTGTTTTTTATAATGAAAGTGTGAAATGATTTTTTTATCCATTGCTTTGGCTGTTTTTTTATTATCTGTTAAAAATGAAAGACTTTTTAGTGTCCTCACCATTTCCAGTTCAATTTCAAAATTTGATCATTTTATTTCGGTGTTTTAATGTAGATAATAGTAGTTTGATTTGGAATTTTACTTGATCCTGGCTTTTTCCAGTTTATGGTCTGAGCTAAAATCTTTTGAAGCATTCATTGTAGTTATTGATTATTATTGTGATTGGGTGAAAGGGTTTTATCACACTGGGGACTAGCTCTTTCTGCATGACCAAGGGGATAAGGTTACTAATCCCCCTGTCCATCTCTGATCTCTTTAAAAAGGCGCGCTCTGTTCATACAGACAGCTTAGCACACATGCACGTAAGCAGCTCCTGCTCACAAATGTTATTTGTGGAAAAAGAAACACACATTTTGCAGTATTCATGGGTTCAATCATTTATTCCAAAAATGTATGTATTTCAACGTTAACTTCAATATTTTCTTCTGATCAACCAAAACTTGCTGTGCGATGCACCTGTACAATGATGAACCAAACATGGTAGTGCGATGCACCTTTGGTACAGTACTTGTAGCTATTTCATGGGTCACATAGTCTGTATCTAAGAAGACACACAGTGATCCCATCCTGTTGATATTCACCACCCAATGTCCTGCAGGGGATCAAGTGTCAGGTACCCGCTCATCTGTTCACCTCCATACCATACCAAAGTTGCTTACACAAGTTGTTTGAACAGTGATAAAGGGACATGATGCTAGATAGCGAGAGTGAATCAATATTTGCCAGAGGAGAAACCATGTATTTGTCAGGATGCCATTAAGAACCCAGGTTGCATAGCACCTACCACTCGACTACCGCTCAAGAACAGTAACAGCATGTTTTTTGGTTGGTAACATCATGTGTCTTTATATTTGACATTTTACATTTGCAGTGGATGGAATAGGGTTCTAAGTATTTGTTATACAAAGATTTTAAAGAACTCATAGCTTAAACTTATTCATGTAAATACAGCTAAAAACCATACAACGCAGATTCGGTTGCATTAATATAAACATACACTTTTGGAGGAAAGTGTAATTCATTAACTTCTGCTTTGGTCACTATGGAAATGTAAACCTCTTAAACTCACATTGACATGACTTCTCTTCCTTCGTTTAAATTGAAAGTAAAGCAAATTTAGGCCAAGTAATTTTCTGAAAGGTCAAGCCATTCTGGACTCAGGCAGGAGTGCAAGCTGGTTTACCTTTCTGAGTGTGGTCGGCTGAGATAAACGCACCTAGTCCACCTCCTGTTCCACTAAGTGGGCGACGTCAGCACACCAGTGTAAACAATCTTTGGACGCTGCAAAATTCTCTGCTCCAGTAGGTTTGATGGTGATGATCAAAAGCACAGGTAATGATGTACAGTTTTGTGGATGGATTATGTTGTGTATCATAGAAAAGGACCTTGGTTAAAAAAGGCTTCGTATAACCGTTTGTATAATAAACCGATGGATGACGTGGCAGGTGGGTTAGGTGTGCATCCTAAGATGAGGCAGACGAAAGCTTTGCCTCAAGCCCGGTACAGACTATCTGACAGATTGTTGTACTGTGTTACATTAAATACATAATATATATGGTAATATGTTATAAATTCGGTAAGAATATCAGACCTAGGGAACTCCAATTAGACATAAGGTCCATTCACAAGAGCATACCCATTTGGTTTGACACATATATGTTAATGAAACGTCATAATATAGAAACTCATACAAGCTGAAACCAGAGGATCAAAGAAGCAGCAGACTGACTAACGGACTGTCTCACTAAAACACGACGGGCAAACAAAAACAGAGGCGAAAAAAGGAAGAAAAAAACAGAAGGCATCCCAAGGCCTCTGCAAGGTCAGAGCGGCTGAGTGCGTAATAAATATGGAGGCTGCGCGCCGAGGCCATTATCTTTCCCTCTCTGTTCGCCGAGCAGCGCGCTGACCTGCCACGCTAACAAATGGAGGGGAAAATGCTTCTGTGAGATGTAAATTCCCAGTCCAATTCCTCGGTGAACGGTGGATTTGTGGAACGCCATGTGCTGACCCGTGGCGAGTGCGCGGAGCCGCCGGGATGTGTCCTGACAGGGGGGCTGAGGAGGGTCTGAGTGAAGGGGAAGACCGGGGGGGGGGGCGGGGGGGGGCGGTGGCGGGGGGTCCGGGTCCGGATGATTTGCTCCACATAAGCGACAGCTGTGTAAAAAAGGGAATTATGATTAGAGTCAGAGAATCAAATAAGATATCCTGGTGTGGCAAAACATCCCTGTGGAACTGACTTCAGCGGCGGTCTTTAAGTGAGAAGGCATGGGGGGGGGGCTACACATGACACAGAGTGCAGCACACTCTGTGTCATGTTCAAGATTGTTCATAGTGATGGTACAGAAGAAAAGGGTCATTATCATTTATAACTATTTCTCCATTTAACCATGTGCCATTTTGCAGATTGATCTTTTATTATTGTTATTAGTTTGCTTGCGTCAGACAGACGACGACATGGAATTTGTTTTCTTGTACAAATTTACGACATTAAAAAAGTGTAGTTTGCTTTTTGTGTCCTAATCCCTAATGAAAGTGAGCTCCAGTGCGTGTGTGTTTCTTCAGTCTTTCCCTGCCCGCTCACTGCATCCTGTTCAAGTGCTCACTAATGAAAGGAAAATGGTTTCCATTGAAGGAAGGAAGGGCCTCTTCCTAATTTGAATCCCTTTTCATTACAATGCTGGCAGGTGGTACGTGGAGAACATTGCAATTCAATAAAGGTTAATTTTCACCAATATATGATGAATGTTACAACTTGGCTGTCTTTTTTCAGGGACATTTTTGTAATGTGTTTCAAAGTAATTTCTTTGTAGGTCTCAATCCATTTTATGTGTGTCTATTCTTGTTCGATTAAAAATGTTTAAGGCATATAGGCATGTATATATAATTATAATTATGTCTTTACCAATAATTAGATTTGAGACCTTTAGACCCCTTACTATATTATATGCCGATGTTGTCTATAAATCCAAGGATGCCCGCTCGAGTGGAATGAAAGAGATGGCGTCACTACGAGCACGCTCTTCTAGTGTGGGTAGCGGACCCCACACTGGCTGGGCACCCCTGGCTATATGCGCATGTGTATTCCGACCACGTTTGAGAAGTTTCAGAAAATTGTATTGCCTAAATTAATTTGTGATAATGAAAGAGAGTGGCCAAGACCAGGGCTTTAAAATGTCCATCACAGCAATTTACAGAAAGTTGTGAGATCTTGCGTGCAGCTACTGGTCGTTTAAATATTGGTGTTGCTAGCGCCAGCTAGCATGTCTGCTATCCTACGAGCGGCAGCCTTACATGCAAAGCACTAAAGGTCAGCCTTGAATGTACAATCCACTTTCCATGGAAAATAATCAAAAATCAGTTCCTATAGGTGATTAAGTGCCACCCACTTTCGTTTCAATTGAGTGAATTGACCTTATATCAGAAACTCCGGTTGTAAGCTATAATTGATCATATTTATGTATGGGAATATTATATTTATGTAAATCCGGATTTACTATTCAGTGCCAGCCACTGACCTCACAGCATGTCACTTGGAAAAACCTTGTACACCGTCTTTCTCTCTTTGTGCAATCAAGCCTCAAGCTGTGTCAAGAAGCTGCCCTCTTTTATTGGCTTTATGAAATAAAGGGACTTGTCACGAGTAGCCCAGCCGTTGTACGTTGTAGCTCTCAGCATGTGTGGCATGCAACACCAGTGGAGGAACTACGGTTTTCATTTCATATCTAATCATCTATCATATTCTTCCAGCCCCCTATTTTGCAGGATGCTGCAGGGCTTTGTTCAGTATGTCTGACTGTCACCATCAGATTCACAGTTCAATGAAATTTCGCAGCTAATTTATGCTTCTCATACTTTTTCCTGCCCAAATTCTGTTTTGCTTCTAATCTACGTCGAAGCCCTGAGCTGGTCCTGAGCTTCAAATAAATAATAATAAAACAAATTGGTGATAATTCACTTCATTCAAATATCAGTGCAGTGTTGGGCTGCCCTAGCCACTCAGAGTGACCTGAGTGTTTGACCCAGACCGGAGCGCTACAATGCAGGACATGTGCACACTGATTGAGCATGTGGCTAATGAGACAAATTGGCATCTGAGAAATGATGAAACACAGGCGCCGCTCTCAGGCATTCTTTGGAAGGATCTTCCCCAACCTATGTACGCAAAAAAAAAACATGAACACACACACACCACACACACACGCAGCAGCGCACGCACATGCACGCGCACGCATGCACCACACACACACACACACACACACACACACACACACACACACACACACACACACACACACACACACACACACACAACACACACACACACACACACACACACACACACACACACACACACACACACACATGTGGTCATCAACAATAAAAGCCATTTCCAGCTAAACAAAGGGAAGCCTAAAGAGGACATTGCAAAAAGCTATTGAAATTGTAAATGGTGGAGGCTCTTAAACCAGTACCTCTTCGTGCGTCTACAAAGTACACCAGCAGCAATGAGAAATAGTTGCCACAAAAAATTAAGATTAATTTGCCATCTATATGAGTCTATATGGGGGGAGGGGGGGGCTGATATGTACAGTTGTTTCCCAATTGGTTAAAATATATCGCAATATATTACTATTTTACAACTGATTCAGTTCAAAGACTTGGAGGAAAGATTAACCAAAGCCAGAAATGCTGTTATTGTTATTATTGACACAATAATAACGCTCACGTACACACTGTGCCAAGTCCACCCACCAGGGGTTTCATTTGTAACTGGGGTCGTGTTTATGTTTCATATGATGGCTACATTCCATCTCCACATGGTGCATAACAATAAAGGGTTGGTGCTGGATGGTGTGTGAATGGATTTGGACTGGCCTCCCATCTGCCTTATGTCCATCGTTCCACTGCCATGACCCGGAGCAGGATTTATATGTGCCTTATCCTATTATCAGCTTTGATTAACTTCAAATACTGTGACCTTTTCATACATACATATACATATAACATAATAATGTGTACTACACTAAATAATGAATCATATTTTCAATTTACCTCACTGATAGTTTGGCCCCACCATCACATCTACAACAATGTTATCTTTTCAAGCAGTGATCATGAACTAAGCCTTTTAATCTGCTTTTAGCCTCAAGCGCTCTTTTGTGTGATTCTGGTTGGAATCAACAGGCCCAGATGTTACACTGTGCTTTAAGTGCTTTAACATCAACCACTTGACCACCTTTAAATGTAAACCCATAATCTCTCTCTGGATCAACAATCTCTACTGTGTCTCTATCTCTAATCGCGCTGAATTCAGCTCCATATGGCTGCTTCTAGGATCAACATTTGGGTTCAAATGTACTTCAGAAAACTTGTATTGTAAGGTTTAATCTGCGGTATTCAGATGTAAAAGGTCCAATAAAATGCCCACATGCAAATCATAGGCTTAGTCATCGTTATTTCACCTTTTAATTTTTTATTTCACTGTTACAGTTAAGCATTCAAATTCCCCCGTCCAAAATTTCTACTATGGGTTGTTAAACATTTTTTAGAAAAGAAAAATCTCACCTTGAAAGGAAAATGTATCTCTAATACATAAGCTGTGAATATCATATGAAATATTATTATTTATGATAAATTATCTTCTGAGGTTCTTGTATGAACTACAGCAGAGGGCAGTCTTAGTCTAAATATAAACTCTGCTTATTTCCTCCCAATGTCTGTCCATAACCTTATGTTTGTTAAATGTTATTAAGTCTTCCAAAAACATCCAATAAGGTTATTGTTCCAATAGGCCTGCTGATCTTCCCAGCTTCTCCTCCCTCCTCTACTTAATTAGTGTACCCACCTCGTTTTTCCATAATTTAGATTAGGCTATAGGCATGGGATGGTGAGGGATTGACATATACGTACTAAGGCGTTGACTTGGCCACTACAGGTATCGGTTTACACATCGGAATGGTTCTGTTTTGGAAGTTAGGTCTAGAGTAATAGCAGATGCGTTCAATCCAACCAACATCTAATGAGATTCATACAGGACTCTGACTAATGTCTTGATTTGCCACATTCCAGATAGCGATGACAGACTGCTACTTATAAGCTAAAAAATATATAAGACCAAGTTGAGCCGCACAGTGCTAGAAATCTATTTTTGACGATCTCCGTCAAGGTATTTCAAGAGATTTCTCTTTTGAGTGAACATGTTTGACAAGGAACATGCAGTGAACCATTTTCATTTTGTGTGTACCTTCATAATCTTCGTACACAACCAATATAATGTTGGCTCAAAACAAAGGCACTGTATGCCGCCGTGGTAACGAAGATAGCAGCTGGCCTTATCAAAAGTGCCTCCAATGCCACCATCAATGTACAGTTTGGCACGGCTTAGCCAAGATAAAGTTATCATAGCTGCCATGGCACTCACAATAATAGTTACACTGAAAGCACGTGATGACGAACAGAAACACATAATTTGTGCCAAGTTTTCAACCTTGGCAATGATACAAACTTGAATCAATGTTTCACCCTTTCGACAAGCAAATACCAAAATGTATCAGATAATTTGTCCCAAAGGTGTCTTTCAGTGATTTTTTGGTAGTGTTGTCAAAATACATGAGCAAATTGTCCCCAAAGAATGTGCAAGCTCTCTGTAACAACAAAAACACTGAAACGTGTGACCTGCTGCAATGGTGAAAAATACTTAAAGGTATGATATGTAATTTTTGAAGTTAGGAGTCTCTATATCAAAACTCTGAGCTGCCAAGTTTTCATAAAACCTTGGAGTGATTTAAACGGCACCCATTTGTTTGGGGCCAGTTCGGGGGCGCTACCACTCCATGAAGACCTGAATACTTACACCAAGGTCTCAAGTTTCATAACTTCTAAGCCTTATCCAAACCAAAAATTAATGATAGGTGGTCGATGCTATAATTTGTCAGCATACAATTTTTATTTGGTATTTTTATGTCATCATATGATAGGTTTATATTATGTATCTGTTGAACGTGCATCAAATCTATTTAAATTTAAAGTAACCCATATTCATTTCATGTAAGTGGATTTCTTCAAATTGGAATTTGACCAATATATATATTTTAGAATACATTTTTATGGGGAAGTGGTAGGGCCCTTAATGCTATCGCACTGGGGCCCTTAATGACCTACTTACGCCACTGTCAACTCGGCATATATTATGACGATAAAATGCAATCGATGTTGCCCGTGTTATTTAGCTTACTGTATTTCCAAAATTACTGTCAGCTGGAAAACTAGGACTTCTTAAAGTCGCAGTGCTTCAGCCTGGTGTCGCTACTACGGTTTGAACTTGGGCCGAGCGGGATCTCACGTGGTGGAAGTCTCACAATGCTTGAGAGTTTATGCAAATTAATTTGTGTTGTAGCCCAGCGCTTGTATATCAGTGGTCAAAATATTACGGCCATTTGCTAAAACCTGATACATTACAGCATTCATACATTTCGATAGAATAATTGAAATGAAAAGTTCAAAATAACTATGAGCGTATTCCATGGGCCTGATCCACTTGACGTTGCAGAAAATAACAGTAAGTTAGAACAATATTAAAATATTTAAATTAACTAGGTCTCTACTGGAATTCACTTTCCCTGAATTCACGGAAGTCAGAGGGTAATGGAAATATGACGCCTTTGACAAGCGACCCAATAAGACCCACAATCAAACACCGGATTTGTCTGGGTTTAAATTTGTTGCAAACATTTTGGGAAATTTTCAAGTACCCAATTTAAGAAAATATGCAAAATACGTCTAGTCGCTTTTGGATATTTGAATGCAGAAATTGTACATATTTTACCTTTACAATAAAGTATTCAAATAAGGCACATGATTAAATAATCAAAAAATATATAATCTGACCAGGAAACAGCATCTGTTAATTGATTAGTTTTGAATTTGTGAAGTATAACTAGCACAATAAATGTAAAACATTGTTTCATTCCAATAAATCCACTTTTTCAGATTTCGCCTCAGTCGCTTCAGTCTCATGTAATGTGATAACAAATGTGGACATTTCCTAACAAAAAACAAGGAAACAGACAAAGTGCTTTGTTGGCAAATCTTTTTGATCCACGATGGAGGTGCATCCCTAACCAAATGCGCCTCTTTGTGTTACACAAGACAGATGTAACACCCTTGATCTAATTTCACTCAAAATAGCCAGAAAAAATGATGGAAAAGTAGAGCAATTTTCTCATTTTTCCCTGTATCTGCTGCCTCTCTTCCTTCAAAGGGACACAAGATACCATTGGATAAGAAGAGGAAGGCAGCACAAAATAATAACCCCTTTTCCCTGCCAATGACTCAGGGAACACAACACATTTTTTAACTGTTCACAATGCAATGCAAAACCCAAAAAAGAAAATAAAGGATTGAGTTCTAAAAAATTGAAAACACAATCTAATAGGACCATGGCGGTGTCCTGATAGGAGACACAGCTCTATCGGCCCCCTAATGACACCTTGAGGTTCGTCCGCCGGGAGACCAGTCATTCCCTTTGTGTGCGCAACGGGGCTCTGAAAACACTGTCCGGAGATTAGTGGTTTGTTATTGAGAGGCGCGTCGTAATGGCTCGTTGAACAAAAGCAAATAAATCATGAATAAAATCCAAAAATCAGATCAGCCGAGCCAGTCCAGCACCACATCCTGAGGAGATAAAGAACCAAAGGAACGTGTCCAGTGGTTAAAACACCACACAGTGTTCTTTTAGTTAGCGTCTTCCTACCTTTACACCCTTTTACATGTTCTGTATAGATAATATCAAAAGGTATAAAGGGATTGGTTGTTTAATGGTTCTCACATAGGAGGCAATTATCTGCACAGTACATAATTGGAGGAGTTAATATGTATGGGCTGGTTAGGTATTGGTGGCTGTTTTGATCAAAGGAAGCAGAATCTCAATTCTGTAGGGTCTGAATCAGATAATCCATGTTCCCTAAAAGCAACTATTGATTGTCTTTGTAATGGTCCCATGTATAATGAATAGAATGTTACCTTGAGAGCCACACACATAAAGATATATATAATCCTGAGAGTTGAAGCTGATGTTAATGAGTTGGCGTTCAAATCAATTAGGCTGAATATACACTGCCATGCCTCCAATAATCTCTCTTCTTAATTATTTGCCAGAGTTATCCTTTGTATAACCGGACATATTCAATGATGTGCTACGTTTCATTGACAACAATGAATCACTTGTTCAAGACGAATATGTATTAAGGCACCATTTACAGCTCTGCCACCCAGAAGTAGGATTTTTTTAAATGTGTTTAAGAATGTCAACATTGTCAACGAGTGATTTCTTTTGTTCATCTTTTTGTCAAAGGATAATACCCTCAGGTGAGGACGTGAGGTAAATGGTACTTTTGAAAGAGGAAATAATGATTATCCTGAGAAGGTCTAAGAGAAAGGAGAGACTATTCTCAACCGTCAACAAACTCCACTCATACAAGTGGATGGAGCCTTATTGTCCTTCTCATGATGCAAACCTTCAAGAGTAACCATCACACAAGGCCATTTTTTAATAGAGCAGAGTGCTGCGAAACATACGTGTTTTGTGAAATTATCGTGGTCTGCAACGTAGTTGGAGAATTTACCTCATTGGTTCGGATCTGCATTCTCCATTGATCGATTTTGGAACAGTGGTGATAATATTAATTTGAATGTTATTCTGTAATGATGAATGAACTTACCGCTCAACCCCATCCTTTGACACCCTTTCAGGCCACGTCTTATGGGCATAGCTAGTTCTCGCGGGACACTAATCAAGCGCCCCCTATCAGCTGACTGCTAACGCGGTCCAGTCAAATGCATGTACACTGATAGGTGCTCAATTTAAGACCTCTCATCTCAAACACACACTCTGCAAAGTAAAGTGTGCTGAGCAGACTTTCATCCACCAACACCCAGTCTCCTCCTTCTCTGGTTCTGCTCTGTATTGCATGTAACCCATACAACGGGTTAGAGATATCTGATGGGGGACTATATAGTGCTCCTTAATGTCAAATGTTGGTATGCTGTTGGTAGGCTTTAACTCCTACAGATGGGGGCACCAGAAAAGAGTGGAGCCATTTTAAGGCAACAAATGGTTAAATCTAGATCAGCACTACGTCAACGGTTCTCTGTCCTTCTCCCAATGCTGCCAGCATTTTCAGGGGAGTCCTGCAGGGTTAATTGTACATACGTATGCACTTCGACAATAAACTTTATATACTACAATGCGCTACAAAACACATACATCATTTCAATATTGCTGATTACTGAAATATTTTTGTCCTTTTTCCATTCTTTCAAGTCTCAGTTGAAAAGTCGCTCTCTGTGAGGACGTGACCACATGGTGTATCCCAGGAGAGAGTTTGATGATGCCACCAGAGAGACGTCAGAGACCATTAGAAACAAACAGTAAGTAATTTTGTACAATAATCAACAACATTTTATTCATACATTTCCCTTTTATTGATGTATTTAAAGTTTGTATTGGCAATGAACACACAGAATAGTGTGAATGGGTTTGATGGACCATGACTCATGGTGGTCTGCTGTAGCCCTCACCTATTTATTTTCTAGACTCATGTGTATCCTTCCGTACTGGGATAAGTACTGGGCCAATCCCATAGGCACATGATTCATTAAGATGGAAGGATGTAGGAGACTTCATGGAATACGACAAGGGGAATAGCTCTTGCTCAACGATAATAAATCGGAAATGACTCAGTAGAGGAAGTGGACCTGTAATTAATAAATGATGCACACTTTAAATCCTAATTTTGGAACAATGCAATTTTTGTGTATGGATACACAAATAAACTAAACATTGTATGGCAAACTATTAGAGTTATTTTAGAGCATGGTGAGTTGATGTGTAAAACATTTATACAGATTGGAATCTGTGTGTAAAAATCCTCATGAATTGCTACACGAAGCAAAAAGGTACGTTCCTATTCCATTGATCTAAGATTTTTTCAACATTCTTTTATTTTGTAATGCTCATCCCTCATGCCATCCAAACAGTCGACTGCTTCAGCATATCGACGAACGCAGGCCCTTTGAGCTAAAAGAGTGCAGCCGGGTGCTGGTTTGTGTGTGGGTGCGCAGCCACACAGCTGTGGTGATGGTGGTGGGGAAGGGACAGGGGCGGGGGGGGGGGTTGTTGAATGTTTGAGAGCAGGCTTTCTAGTTGGGTGGTCGGTCAGACAAAGTGACGTCTGTGAAGGATAGCCCCCCCCCCCCGCCCCTCACGTGGGTGGCGCTGGAGACAGAGAACCTGCTCCTGCAGGCTCCTGGGGGCCCGGCTGCATAACGTGTCTCCTAATGTGGCGGCGGTGGCAGCAACCTCCCTGCTCCCCAGGCCACTCACGTTTACATTCAGTAACCTGATCGCTGCGCACCAGATGCTAAAAAGCTAACAGTCTAGACCCCAAGAAGGCATCTGTGGTAAGGACTCTGTCTCTCTCTCT
>OLKM01000076.1:174409-204409 GCA_900291075.1 Melanogrammus aeglefinus
TGAATAGCAACACAAATCCATCCAGAATCCATTACAAAATAAAGAACTACCTGCAGTCAGATTATGGGCAGTACAATAAAACGCAGAATGTACACAAACTCAGCCTTGAGTTGCTGGTGAATGTTATTTATGAGCATGTGCCAAGGTCGCAGCCTTTGTCCACTCGGTTTTTTAATGATTTCACCAGCATACGTCCATATCCGTTGAGGATTCAGTTGTGCCATGACCAAAACCCTATGTACATACAGTATATGCATATCCATCTACACTACACGTACTTGGGTCAAGAGTGTCACCAGAACAACAAAAGATGAGGCTACTATGGAAAACATCATTATAAATGGGCTTCCATTGGAATCTGTAAATAAATGAACAGTTCCATCTCTGATTATTTTATTGCTTTGATTAGTGCGTTCATTAAAATATTTGCATACAGACACAATACACATTTTTGTTCTGTTGTTTCACAGTCAAATTCAGCTTTTTTATTTTAAATAATTTCCTCATTATCACATGATATTACACATGATATTATTCACTATCATGAGGATAATCTTTGTTGTAAGAAGAACATGGGATCTGAAAAAATATCAAAAAAATTGCCAATTGCCAAGTCTGGAGCCTATTTCAATTAACAGACATCTTTCAAAAGATTGATTAAAGTCTTTATGAAGATTGATTGACTTAGAAAGTAGTTGTGTCAAAAGATGTCTAATAACTCAGGGTGATTCCCGACCCAGTGACCAGCTCGCTCTACATTATCCCTTACATATTGATTCATTATTTTGAGGTTTCCGAAATACGCCACTAATTGTGAAAGCAATTTTGAATTTATTTTTTTTGACATGATAAACAAAAACATCTACAGGCTGTATCTCATACTGATACAATGCAACTATATTATCCACAAAAGTAGAAAATTGCCTTTGGCCTCACTTGGCATGTACATAATCACATACACATTACATTACACATAAACACCAAGAGACATTAAAAACAATACAAAACAAAGCAATATGGTGCAATAAATGGATAAAACATAACTGGACAAACCACTGGATCTCAATTGCATGTGATCGAGAGGTAGATGTAACCGTCTGTTTGGGAGACTAATGTGGAAGACATTAGCATGAAGTCTGGCCTTTAGTTGGTAGGCTGAATGACCCATCACTCATATTTACAAATAAAGTTATGAAGGATTGATTATAACTTCTGACCAAAGAAGATTGTGAGGCGGCCATTGAAATGCTGCTTTCAATATGCTAAATATGGAACATATCCGTTGCTGGTTGTAAAGAATGGTAAACTATGTAGAAGGCAAATCTACACTCTGAAAACTGTAATCTGTAAACAAATTGGTGACGTCACGGACGCATAACATTTTTTAGGCTTCTTCCGTTTGGGATTAAATAGTCGCTTGCACAGCGCCCACTATCAACTGCTTGAAGAAGCAGCAATACGTCAAGTTTGCAACATTTCTGTCTGCCCAAACTAAATGGATGACAGTCGTAATGCTCAGTGGAAAATTAAACATTTTAATATGGTTTCGGCATTGTATTTTTGTTAGAGTGAAATGTGCCTTTTATTTTCATAATCTTTGTTCAGTAGTGTATGAAGTTGAGTTTGTTCATTCTTTATAGTTTTTCAACATTTTCTATTGTAACCATGGTGATTGATATGGAAACTGCTGCTACCCTGTAACTACCATGGACTTATTAGAAAGGACGGCCAATATGGCGCGCACCTGTAACTCATGGATATTGATGGACGGCGACAATATGGCCGCCCATTCATTCCTATGAAAACTGTTCAATGGCACAGGGCAACATCAAGGAGAGATTTGCTTCCGCATCATGGAGATCTCAAGCCACGCCCTGACGTGCCGGATGCAGAATGCGCTCGTTTTCTAGCAATGTTAGCATTGTAGCATCACAAGCGAGAGGTCTGAGCGAGCCAAGCCCCTAGGAACAGTGCGTATTTCCACAATCCACTAATGCTCAGCTGTCAAGCCTGGTATTGCAACTGTTAGCGGGCTGTGGACGGGTCCCTCGATTCAAGGGGCCCAGAAGTAGATATCTCCGTTCACTCCAATACAAGTGGGGAACAGGAATGTGTCTTCGGAAAAAATGTCTGGATATCAATCAAAGGCTCATAATTATCTTTATTCCATATCTTAAAAAAAATTAAGTTTTTTCTTTTACAAAACGCCACCTCAAGCGTTTCATTAGCCGTTTTCTCTAATTATTTTTTGCTGGAGAAGGAGGGGTGTGCAGCTGAAAGGAGTCATAGTGAAACAAATGTTGTTTCGAACTGGCATCCGAGAGGGCCTAGTTCAGTGCTCCGTTAACGTGTCCAATTTTTAGACTGGTTCAGCTGCTGCTCAATAACTCTCACGGTCCTCTGCACAAGTTGGCACAAAGCACTCCAAACTGCAAAAAGACATTGGTCAATTGTAGACTTGGAGCTTGCATAACGGAGAACAAGGCATAGTTTAATAGTGCATTTCTTTTTGAACAGCACATCCAATCAGTGACCTCTGTAATTTTTGTACATTTAAATGTATGCCCATCACTTACTGAGTTTAGCTTTATCTATTATTACTTTTATTTTCTTCCCTTCTTTTCTTAATGTTATGTGTATTTTGTTTTTAAGATAAAACAAGAGAAACCCAAAAATATCTTATGGTCTCGTATTTATGTACATGTTTCATATATTTTACATGTTTTTTACATGTTGTGACTGTCTAAGTTTGTGATGTGGGTCTATGGTCTCGCAGTTATGTACATGTTTCATGTATTTATGTGTTTTTTACATGTTATGACTGTCTGAGTTTGTGATTTTAGTCTATGGTCTAGTGTTTATATGCATGTTTCATGTATTTTTATGTTTTTTCTCATGTTGTGACTGTCTGAGTTTGTGATGTGAGTCTTTGTTCTATGTTCCCACTCTTGGCCTGCACCTTGACGTGGTGAGTGGGCTTTAAACTAAGACAGGCCTTTTATATATTTTTGTTTGGATACGTGTGTGGGGCTTTCAAAACAGTGTAATCATGCAATCAATCCTGATTGATTGTTTGTCACACAGTCTATCGTATTAATGATACAAAGCCTTAATTAAACCCCTTCTCTTCTGTTTGCAGAAACTGGAAACTTCAGAGTATATTTTATCTTAAGTTAGAAAATCTTTTTTGCTTCCTCATCAGATCCCAGTCCATCATGCTCCTCTACTTGTCTGCCGTGCCACCATCATGCTTCATGTATCACCTCTCAGCGCCCTTCCCAGCCTCATCTTATTCCGTTACTCCAGCTCTTTCACAAAAGTGACAAAACAAGCTCCACCCAAGTATTTTTAATCTGTTATTAATTATACATGTAAGGTCTTCTTAAGTGACCTGAAAGGTGCGCATCAATAAAATGCATTTTATTATTATTTTTATTAACATAACATTATGGCTCCATCAAAAGCAATGTACACCTGCCATTTACAGTTATCATTTATACTATTCTAGACATCTTTAATCTTATTTACATAGGCCTACAGTAGGCCTGATTTCCTCTGAATGTTTAAAAATTCCCTGTCCATGTCAGATCCCTGTCCATCATACTCCTGTTGTTGTCTTCCTGCACACCTGGCTGCCTCCTCCATCGATTGCGGCCACAGCCCTCTCCCTGTACAATATTTCATGTTAAATACATTTCAGGATCAAGTTTGAGATTCAGTTTCAGTATTACTTGTTTTTGAAACCTGACGTGGGGCTGGCACCATCATATCTGTCTTATTTATTGCACCCACACATAATAGGTCCATGATATCATGTGGGGTCATTTCAGACTCCTTTGCTTCCTAACACCTTGTAAGTTCCCTGGGTACACCAGCTGATGGGTCTGTTTATATATTGGGCATTTGATTCTCGTTTCAGAAACAGAAATATATTTTTAAAAAAACGAGCAGTAATTATGATGTTTGAACATTCAAAAAGGTATATATAAGGTGCTTCTCTTATAAAGTAAAAAAAATAATTCTAAAATAATAATTGTTAAACATATAGAGAATCATCAGGGGATTAGTAACTTATACTTTCATAGTCCGTAAACAATGCGCCTGCGATCGCTCAGACCTCTCGCTTACAATGCTACAATGCTAACAATGCTAAAGAACAAGAATATTTCTGCATCCGGTACGTCATGAAGTAGTGCGTGGCTAGGCCATAGATATATATATCTATGGGTAGGAATGAATGGGCGCCATTTTGGAATCTGTTGTCCATTTTATAATATGTCCATGGAGCGAGCACAGTCGCATTGTTTACCGACCATGGAAGTATAAATTACTAATCTCCCCGATGATTCTGTATATGTGATCTTCAAATTACACTCCTGCCATCTGGGCAACAATTATTATTTAACAATTATTATTTATATCATTATTTTATATTAGTTTGTCACTTTTTGACCTAATAAAGGAAACCACCTTTTATATACATTTAATTTTTGTATTTTAAAACAAAATTCATAATTACCACTCGAGACTAACACGAGAAGTTAACTGAGCCGTGCACATGAAACATCTCGATGCCGGGCCGAAACAACATTTGTTCCACTACTCCTCCTCAGCTGCCCACCCCTCCTTCTCCTACAAACAACGGCTAACAAAACGCTTGAGGAGGCGTTTTGAAAAGAGAAAACTTATATTTTATTAGTACATGGTATAAAGATAATTATGAGCCTTTGATTGATATCCAGCCATTTTTTGCGGAGCCACATTCCTGTTCCCCACTTGCATTGGATTGAACAGCGATATCTACTTCCGGACCTCCATGAATTGAGGGACCCGTCCACAGCCCGCTAAAACAGCTGCAATACCAGGCTTGGCCGCTGAGCACTGGTGGATAGCTCAGCGGCTTGATAATAATACAGCTTTCACAGGAATGCCAACTTTGGGTACCTGGCTGCAGTGACATTTTCATGCCATGGGCTTAATCACACGTACGCACATTTAGTCATGTGCACATATTGGGACTTAATTCACCATCAGGGCTTATAAAAGTATGCAGCTTACACATGTGGCTAAGAATTTAAGGATATAGCCCGACTACGCCCATGCCCTGACTACTTCCACCCAGGGAAATACTCACAAATTCACAATAATAGACATACACTAATCAAATAAAGGGCATACAGGTTTAGTCAGTGTTGAAAGTGAAAGATGTGCTGTTAGGAACCCATGGACATGTCAGACTATTAATGTGGGGCTCTGGCCTTAAAGGCAGTCTTGAAAAAGCCTCAGCAATTGCTCCATCTCAATTCTATGGGGAAATCGAAAAAAATCATCATGGCAAAATAGCATTGCATTAACCTACAAACTAAACATCATATACATAACTGAATGAAAATCAAATACAAATTTCTCTCTTATCAAAATGCATGACAAAACTATTAAAAAAAGGTCAATAGGTGCGCTATACCAGCTGAAATAGTCATATTACTTGTTTTTGGTCATATTGACAAACAGAGATATCCAAACAAAACCAGCCAATAGAAATCTCAGCATCAATTAGAGTTGGGGGACTTCGATTGATGTAATTAGTTTTGGCATGTCACGTATAAACAAGATCATATTCTATATTTCTGAATAACACAAAAAAAGCATCTCTTTCCAGAGCGTATTTTCTGCATTACTTATTTAGGAACTCAAAATACATTGTGATTGGAACCCATGAGGGACGTCCATGATTACAACAACTTATTCCTTGTATCAAATAACTTCAATGTATAATTCACTTGTTCTGACCTTTAAGTGCACTTGTATAGTATAACCATCCATTATATAATTTTCATTACAATATTAGTGGGGTGCTTAATATAACTGAATTCACATTTGAGCAACTTCATGTTATGTTCCCAGGGGCCTCAAGGCTCGTGGTGCCTTTGTTGATTGCGCTTAAGTGTAATTTACCGTGTATCATTACTAAGAGTTACACAGCCTTCAACACTTTGATATCATTCTAAACTGTCTATTGTTGATGCACCAGGAGACCTTGCTGCAGAAGTTATCATGGGGTGTAATAGGAGAGTTTGTCTTCACATTGCTGAAGCATCAATATAGTATCAGATATTAGTTGAATTCCCATGTGACAACAGGGGTTCTGACATTTTTACAATGTTCTTTCCGTGTTTTAGGCTGTATACTAGTACTATAAGCAATGGACAGTTACCATAATGCTAAAGTCTTAAACATGCCTTCAAGTGTTAAATAATAGCTCTTGTTATTATCATTCTTATTATCATATGTTGGCAACCATAAATGATTGGATTTACAATGATAAGATGTATGTTAGGTGAAGGTTTTTGGTTTGTTTTTACCGATTGGTTAATGGTCAAAAATGTATTTACGACTGTAATCCTAGCCTTGTGTGAGCCCAGAATATACATGCATATAATATGCATGTGTATATACGTCTCAGATCCAGGGATGCGTTGAGTAACTGTGTGGGCTCAGCGCTCCACTTAAAAACCATAAATGCATCATTTTCGTCCACTTGCTCGATGCGATTGAGAAGGTCTTAAAATGGCTCTGAACATAATACTATTTTGTGATCATTTAGCTCTCAGTCTCCTCGAAGGAGTAACTTAAGAATAATGTAGTGGATCAATATTGAAACAATATAATCTTTTTTTGCTGCCCACCTACACTTTCTTAGGTTATTGATATCCTAATAATTCCACACACAGGTTTCAAAATGGATTCCCAAATATGGATTCCTTGAATGGTAATACGGTAAAGATGAAAAAGAAATTGGCTGCCTGTTTGTTTTTTTAAATGAACCAAAGTAAGCATGCTGGTCGGTCTGTCTGTCTGTCTGTCTGTCTGTCTGTCTGTCTGTCTGTCTGTCTGTCTGTCTGTCTGTCTGTCTGTCTGTCTGTCTGTCTGTCTGTCTGTCTGTCTGTCTGTCTGTCTGTCTGTCCTGTCTGTCTGTCTTCTTCTCTCTCTCTCTCTCTCTCTCTCTCTCTCTCTCTCTCTCTCTCTCTCTCTCTCTCTCCTCTCTCTCTCTCTCTCTCTCTCTCTCTCTCTCTCTCTCTCTCTCTCTCTCTCTCTCTCTCTCTCTCTCTCTCTCTCTCTCTCTCTCTCTTTCTGTTTGTCTCTTTAAGTCTAACAATGTATTCATTCATTCATCATTCATATTCATGAATCAACTTTGCTAAGCTTTTTCATTTCAGGGCTCATAAGATTACTGCCGGTGGAGACATATAGCTGTTGGTAAAGATTACAGTTGCATTACAGTTTTTCTCAGTCGCTTTGGTACATTTCTCAGATCAGAATTGAAATTTGCAAAACAGTAAGTGCATTTCTCAAAACAATTCGTGCAAATAGCAAAACACCATGGATTTCATGCAAAAGCAAGTCGCTTGCTCAAAATTCCTTAGTTTGTTTCTCAAAAGTAAATATCTGTGTCAATGAACACGTCAGTGCCATCAAAATGAAATTAAGTGTCCCAGATCAAAAATGAATAGATTAAATGACGCGACAGTATCACGTATTTCCGTGAGACTGGGTTGCACGTGCTGTTCCATGAACAATGGAATAATGTAACAGCATTCCTTTTCTTTTGAAGTCGAACATGATTACACAGTTTTGAAAGCCCCACACACGTATCCAAACAATTATACTGATTCTATCACTGCAATGCAAACATTAGACCTAGATTGCATCCGCTGGGGTGAGCTGATTATTCTTATCCTAATATAATATTCTGGCATCTAATATTGCATGAGAATGTCAAGCCTGCTCTCCCTTGTTCCGTCTCGGCAATGTTTGTTTTCCCACATTAACAATGTTCTTATTAGTCTCTGTCTAGGATACTGTGGGAAAATAATGTGTCAATAGATTATGATGTTAGCTCTCAGCTAGCCAGCTAGCCGGGAATGAGAACCTCTTTTAGTTTTGTTAGAGCTGTGCCACATGGGGCGCACCGGTGGCTCATCGGGCAGAGGGCACACCATTAAGGCTCAGTCATGATGCAGCAACCCAGGTGCTATTCCTGCCTGTGGTCCTTTGCTGCATGTCCTTCCCCGCTCTCTCCGATACATTCTTGTTTATCTAACTCTATAATAAAGCATAAAAATTCAAAACTTAATTATAGAAAAGAGTTGTAACACATATCTCACGCTCACAGGGGCCTCCCACTCACGCACCTTCGACAGCAAAGCATTCTTTATGCCCAAACTTCTTATTTTTTTTAACCTCTTCTCCTCTCCCTGACTGAAGACGTCAGATCATAGATTTAATGTGTGTGAAACCACAGTGTGCCCACAGTCGTTTGATTTCTGGTGACCAGTGTAACAGCTTTCTAATCACACCCTTTTGCCCGCACTGTTTGAGGTCTGTTACTGGCTTGGGTGTCTCAAAGCAGTTGTGTCGGTGGTATTGTGTAAAAGCATTATCTGATCCACAGGTAATGTGGCCCACATAGCTGAATGAGATTTCGAAAGAGATATCCGTGGAAACAATGCATAAATTATATTTCTTAACTTAAATGTGGGGATTTGTGTTTAGACAGCGTTCACCACATACAGGTGTGTACGTGTGTGCATGTGCGTGTGCGAACGCGCGCGTGTGTGTGTGTGTGTGAAACAACCGCAGTGTCTAGGACTAGTTTCCTGGGTTATATGACACAATACTAGTGTTCTATCTGACTGGGATCATGCTATCGTTTACCACGTGTCAGTCTCAAGCAGTCAACAGCTCTGCAGTATCTGTGCCTCCATGCTACACATAATAACATTGTCCAATCCACTTCAAAACCTGATTTTGGCAACACAACAACACAAATATTCACATAATTTGAATGAAGAATAACCTATTAATACAGTTTCTTAGTTTACCAACACAACAGTAACCAAAATAAGACAAAAAGACAAACATACAAAAAATCATTTGGGACTTGCTACCTGTTTAACTATGTAAGCAAAAATGAAAAAACACAGCCTTATCTGGATAATTTACAAACTACATTTTCCAGATAATTCTAATTCTTTACAGAATAACCAACGCTTATGTTATTTATTTATTTTTATCTATGATTCCTCACTGGCTGAAAACACTGTGATCCCCTATTCTATCTGGGGTACACACATAACAAATAAACAACATAATACATTTGTATAAACAAAACCAATGAATGCAATAACTTTCAGTGGAAATTGAGATAACAGCAAATATAAATGCATTCAGATACACTCCAATACCGTACGAGCAGCTTCCATTCAGATACCCAATAAAAAGGCATGAGCATTTGCCATACAAACTGACAAACACTGATGTAATAGTAATGACTCATTCCCCTTTAAAGTAGGATTTCACAAACCACCTGAACAATATCCTGCATCTCCTCTACAAAGTCTGTGTGATTGTGTTGTGTGTGATTGTGTTGCAATGTGGACCCCTGTCAGACTTAATCACCAGGAGTGGTGGAGAAAAGACCAGCTTTGATTAAGGCCAGCTTACTGATCAATAAAGACCTTGAACTTGTATAAGTCACCGCTAGCCACTCACAATATTACAGCTAGTGGAAGTCTACAATCTCTACATGTTCATGCACAAGCACATACACATACACGTACACTCTGTCTCTCTCTCTCTCACACACACACACACACACACACACACACACACACACACACACACACACACACACACACACACACACACACACACACACACACACACACAACACACACACACACACACACACACACACACACACACACACACACACACACACACACAAACCTGGCACTTCACACACACACACAGACACAGACACACACACACATACACGTACACCTACACACACACAATTGTGGACACACGGAGTGACCATCGTGGAGTGACCTCCACGATGGTCATTCCCTCTCACAGCAGCTGAACAATCCTCCCTAAAGGTGAAGCCAGTAGTAGAGGTTAAATCTGGTTTAATCTTCAAAAGACGAATACATCTACTTTTGAACAACTTGGACTTAAATTCTATCTACGTACTCAAAGGTCTTGGATGGTTCTCACATCTTTTGATTTTTGGTGGATTTTCTCACTATCCTCAATCAGCCTTGCTGGTTTGCCTGCTAGCTGCTAGCAGCCGGCTTCTACCAGGCCCAGGCTACAGCAGTGACCATTAACCATCAGGCTCTGGCTCAAACTTAAGCTCCCAGGCTCTAGCTTCCACCAGGCCCAGGCTCCAGCTACCACCAGTCACAGGCTCTAGCTTCCACCAGGAACCAGGCTCTAGCTACCACCAGTCACAGGCTCTAGCTTCCACCAGGCCCAGGCTCCAGCTACCACCAGTCACCAGGCTCTAGCTTCCACCAGGCCCAGGCTCCAGCTACCACCAGTCCCAGGCTCTAGCTTCCACCAGGCCCAGGTTCCAGCTACAACCAGGCCCAGGCACCAGCTGCCACCAGGCCCAGCAGCACCCAGCTGCCACCAGGCAGGCTCCTCCTTAAGCCAGCTACCACAAGGCCCAGGCTCCAGTTGCCAGCAGGCCTAGGCTTTTTTTTTACCAACCCTCCTACTCTCAGAATCCGACTCAAGCACTACAGGTACTTTTGCTGTCAAATCAATCCGTCAACATGGGCCCAAAAAAAACCCAACAGGTGAGGAATCTCTGACATTAACCAAAAATCTTTTTTTAAAGACCTGATGAATCAATGAGAAATAAACTTCTAATCTTTTGTCAAAATGTTTGTCGATGCCACCACCCTAAAGGTTGACAACATCTTAAAGGATGTACAGGATATCAAAAACAGTTTGCAATACTCTCAAAAAGACATGGATGTTTTCCACAAAAGCTGTCTGATAACTCTGCTGCCTTTGGCAAACTATCGAACCAGTGTCTTCTGGTACAACCCTCCGTGGACAAAATCACCAATACATCTGATTATCTTGAGAGTCAGTCACGGAGAAACAACATCCTCATTGATGGAGTACCCGAGGAGAGGAATGAGACATGGCAAGCCACGAAAGCTGAAGCAAAGCAACTGCTCGGTGAGAAGCTTGATCTCGACCCTAAAATAATTGAGATTGAATGTGCACGGCGCAATGGAAAATATAATGAGGAATCCAACAGGCCTAGAACAATTTTCATGAAACTTCTGAGATTCAAAGCTAAGGAAAAAATCCCGAGAAGCGGAAGTAAACTTAAAGGCTCTAAAATCTACAGTATGTCAACGAGGACTTCACTGAACGTGTGCAACAGAAACGCTCTGAACTTTCGCCACAGCTCAAAGCACAGTGCAGGGGAATGGTGGCCTATCTGCGCTACGACCGGCTGATTGTTCACCCACCTCGATTCACAACACGTCGCCCCACTTAAATTGTTGTTATTCCTTCCAAACTCATTTTGCAGTTTTTAACAGTGATTCTCTGATTATGGTAACCAAAACCCAGCAAGGAATAGTGTAGAATTCTCTCTCTCTCTCTCTCTCTCTCTCTCTCTCTCTCTCTCTCACACACACACACACACACACACACACACACACACACACACACACACACACACACACACACACACACACACACACACACACACACACACACACACACACACACACACACACACACACACACACACACACACAAAGCACCAGAATAGGTGTATCGCTCTGTATCGTGAAAATTCTATCAAATACATCCTGCGACAAGATCTATCAATTGATATTGCCAATACAAATACTCATGTTGAATCAATCTTCATAGAGGTAGTAAATGTACCAATGTTTTTCTGTACCGTACTGTTATTGGCTGTGTTTACAGACCACCAAATGATAACGTCAACTCCTTTGTGGATAATCTGGGGAAGCTTTAGAATTCCATTGAGAAAGAAAAGAAGCCGTGTTTCATAGTAGATGATTGTAATATAAACTTACTTCACGCCAATTCAGAAAAATTTGTGAACACATTATTTGCTAATGCTTTCTTTCCCCTTATATCACAAGCCACTAGAATAACTTCATCAAGTAAATCTATAATTGACTAATTGATCATTACCAACCATACAAATAAAAACGGATTATCTGGTATATTATTTACTGATACAGTATATCAGACCATCTTCCTATTTGTACAGCTTATCACTCAAATTAAATAGGTCAAGATACAAAGTGTTATTAAGGAACTTCAGGATGTCAAATGTAAAAAATATTGAAGAACATTTATCTCGTAATCAATGGGATTCAACTTTGTCAACTGATGATTTGATTAAAGCATTTTCTAGTTTTAGTAAGGAATTCTTTGGCATTTTCAATGAATCCTTATCATTGGAAAAACAATCCATCAAACCCAAAACTCACAAATCTTGGCTGACCAACAAACTAAAAAAAGCATATTAAAAAAACACAAACCATACAAAGACTATCTGACAAAATCCTTCTCTCCTGAACTTTAATATTTATTCAAAGTACAGAAACAAACTCAACCATACGTTGAGAAAATCAAAGACAAAATATTACCAACAGAAATTGAATACATTTAAAAATGTTATGAAAAAGACATGGGCCATCATTAATGAAGTTATCAATAAACCCTCATCTAAAATAAATTCTCAAAGCATATTTTATAATAACGATTGCTATTATTGAGGATCCCATTCAATTTGCAAAGTATTCAATAATTATTTTATCAATATTGGTCCCGCTTTGGCTGCTTTAATCACTTTAACACAGCTTTATTCCCATGGTACAGGACCTCCTTCCAGTCAACCTCCTGTGAATGACAAAGAAATAGGGGATATTGTATTGAGTCTAAAGTCAACAAGTACTGGTTTTGATGATCTCAAAATGAAATTAGTGAAGCAGTGTCTCCCCACCATTGTAAAACCACTGTCATATTTTTAACCTTTCTCTTCAAACAGGTGTACCAGACCAACTGAAATGGGCTAAGGTTATTCCCATGTATAAAAATGGTGATCCATCAATATTTGCAAATTACAGACCAATTTCTTTATTACCTTGCTACTCCAAAATTCTCGAAAAAATAGAATATAAAAGATTAATTACACATCTTAAGACACTAACTTATTGTATGATTATAAGTATGGATTCCGTGCCAAACATTCTACTTCTACGGCCCTGGTCCAATTAGTTAACAGAATATCTACAGCTTTAGACAACAAGGAACTCACAATTGGAGCGTTCATTGATTTATCCAAATATAGTATTAACTAAGCTTCTGGCTCATGGGGTTCCTGGGACTGAGCTTGATTGGTTTAAAACTGTTCAACAGGAAACAATATGTAGTATGGAATGGAGCTAACTTAACTTAAAGTCATCTACAGTTTGGAGTTACTCAAGGTTCCATACTTGGACCTCTTTTATTATTCACATAAATGATTTGCGTTTAATATATGAAAGAAGCTCTTTTTATTTTGTATGCCGATAACAGAAATATTTTCATTACCAATAAAGATGAGCACAAGTTAATAGTTTGAATGAATAGCATACTTGATCGGTTGGATATTTAAGAATTTAAAAATATTATTTCATCTGATCATATCCAGCCCATTTTAATGGCGAACAATGCACATGCAAATGTTCCCAATGTAAATTTCTTAGGGGTTTTTATTGACAATAAGCTCAGTTGGAAAAAACATATATCACAAGTGTCCAATAAATTAGCGAGAAACATTGGGTTTATACGACGTCTAAGACCCGTGCTGTCAAGAAAAATTTGTATGGATTTATGTTGCTGCCTTATTTATCCATTTATATCCTATGGCAATATAGTATGGGCAAGCACATCCAAAACCAGTGTCAATTCGTATTTTGTATAACAGAAAAGATTTGTTAGAACTGTAACCAACTCCAGTTGGGACGCTCATAGTGCTCCATTATTTCGAAGTCTGCAGTTATTAAGCATATACTGTATGATGTGAATAGTCTTCCGATTGGCACTTTTGTGTTCCAGTTTTTAAATAATTTACTTCCCTCTTCTTTTAAGGTTTTTTTTATAACCAGGTCACAGATCCATAGTAATCAGACCTGTAGATCTCCTTCATCGTCAATTTTACAGAACTAATCTTGGTGAGTTTTCAATGAGGGACAGTCATTTGGAAGTTTTCCTGTTACTCTCCGTAAAAAATTATCATTAGTTACTTTAAAAAAACATCTTAAAATTCACCTAATTTTAAAAGTTTAAGATAATGTATATACTGACTGAAGGTTATGCTGTCTTTTGTGCTTGTTAATTACTTCTTTATTTTCCTTGTTTACTATAGGTACTTAAATGTCCTTGTATTTTTATTTTTGTAACATGATTTTGTAGTTCTCCCCCCACACACACATACGCACGCACGCACGCACGCACGCACGCACGCACGCACGCACGCACGCACGCACGCACGCACCACGCACGCCACACGCACGCAACGCACGCAACCACGCACACACACACACACACACACACACACACACACACACACACACACACACACACACACACGTAAACACATTACAAGAGGCCTTAACTGATTCTAGTTCCAGCGCACAGACCATGATTAACCCTCTGATTTATTTTCAGGAGATATAATTTTATCACCTCTTCTTCATGGACCAATATATCTGGTCTGAATAACCAATAAAAGTAATACCATTTTATTCAATTGTTTGAACACATTTTTGAAAAACTTGGCTCATTGTGTCAAAACTCAACACTCAAGCAAATAAGACACAACACTGAGAAATATACCATTCACATCTATGTCAAATTGAAACTCTTCTATCGAAACCTAACAATCCTTTGTCAAAATCTTGCTCTGATGCCAAAATGATGCACACTTGTATCATGAATACACTTTCAGATCAGCAGCAACACACTAGTCTACTTCATATGAAACACTGCAGTCTTCCATATTCACTGTTTTTATTCAGTTCCACAGAAGGCATGTTTTCACAACAACCAAAAAATCGAATGCTCAATACTGTACATTGCAGTACGGATACAAAACAATTATTTATTTTTTGTATCAGAACAATAAATTCAGTTTAAGCAACAAAAATACACAACTGTACTGTAAACACAAAAAAACACGGCAATTGTGGGTGGGTGGGCTTATGGACCCTCGCCTTTATGGTTGGTGTACCATTTCCGCACCAAAACAGCACGATGGAAACAAACATTATCCAAGACAGACCTGAGCTGCTCTGATCTGTCCTGTTCATATGCATCATGAAGTGCATCTAGAAATGTGATGATATGTTGGGTATTGTAGCGACCTATTTTTTGCATGATGGTGCAGTTACCCTCAAAGGCTTATGGAGACACACAATGATATGTTTCCCCTGCACAACCCCGGGACGTGCACAATTGCCCTTCAGCCTTTTTGTAGCTGGCTGATAGGTGTTCAGTTTTGTGAGGAAATGTTTTCAGGTGTGTATTTAAGTATTTTCAATTAACCAATGTGTTTTATATTTTGAATAGATGTGTTTTCCCAATGGTACAATGAGATTTCATTTTTGAATAAAGTGTCTCATGTATGAAATAGTGCGTAGTGTGCAGGAGCAAGTGTGTTGCAGAAAAGAGCAAGTGTGTTGCACAATTGCAACTAAAGTGCAAAGCAGCTCTTTGTTTAAAGGGATACTTCGCTGGTGGAGATTTGAAGGTCAATGTAGTAAATGATCATATGTATTATAAATGTGCAAAAAAAAATTGAAATCAGTTCATCCTAGCCTGAGGAAAGGCAGAAAGTGTCTCTCTGGCTCAAGAAATCCTCCAACTACCACAGTGCATTGCGCTCGCTGCACCGCCCGCCGGTTTCCGCTTGGAGGGGGAAGGCCCCTTGGTCCTAGTGCGAGTGTTAGCGCGAGCAAACTTTGTGTAAACATATCCCCGTGATACGTTGACTAGTTTAGACTTCTGCCCTCGTTTTTTCAAACGCATCATTTGTATATTGCTGTACAGCATACAAGCAATTGCTAATTACAGTAGTTCAGCATATCAAGTATTTGTACTCAACCTTTTCTCCCCAGTTGAAATAAGTGTATGTCTTACAGTAGGCGTACTTTAGTATAACAGCACTTGGGTTAGTAAACAAATCACAGCAACCAGCATGAATTTGAAGTTTAATTCTTGTAAAAATATGAACTATTTACAAAAATAAAACGTGTAGTGTGTGTTTTCAACCCGGTATCACGAGATCTCGTGCTCATGCGCACGAAACGCGTTAATCTATTGAATCGTGTCCCAGAGTACGATTGTTCGACTTTTTTCGTGAAACGCATCACGAAATGTTAACCAATGCATTCTGAATGCACATCCTTCACAACTATATTCTTGGTCATAACTATCAAACCAAACATCCTTCACATTCACCGAGCGACGATTATGAAAGTAAAATGCACATTTCTCGCTAAAAATGTTTACATAAACACTTTTAATGGCGTAACTATGCTAAAATATCATATTTTCCACCCAGAATAAAAAAGTATGTCCGCCATTTTCACAGAAAAGTATCCTAAAAACTATCCAATAGGAAAGATGCTCACAGCGTCTGTCACGGATAGACGCTTTTAATGCTTTTAATGGCGGGTTACGCCATTAAAAGAGTTATGTAAACATTTTTAGCAAGAAATGTGCATTTTACTTTCATATTCGTCGCTCGGCGAACGTGAAGGATGTTTGGTTTGATAGTTATGACAAAGAATATAGTGTGAAGGATGTGCATTCAGAATGCATTGGTTAACATTTCGTGATGCGTTTCACGAAAAAAGTCAAACAATCGTACTCTGGGACACAATTCAATAAGAGTTAACGCGTTTCGTGCGCATGAGCACGAGATCTCGTGATACCGGGTTGGTGTTTTCCAGAGTCAAAATAGTCACAGCTCATCTTGAGCATCTACTGTCTCCTGGTAGCCAATACTGCCCATCTTGTGCTGGGTAATTAGCTCTGATGGCCTGGACAACACAGGAAACCGATACTGTCTAAGAAAGAAAGAGAACAACATTAGCAAAGCAAGATAAATTATGCCTTGAGTAGCCTATACAGCATTATACAGACTTTAAGCTAACGTAACGTAGCCTATGATCTGCCAATAAGATCGGCTACTTTCAGATAGCTACATTGTCACGTTCCCCGGGACTCAAAACTATTGTAGCCAATGTATTAGTAAAAAAGACAAACACTTACTCTATGCTCAGACGTCTGTTTCTCCCGGCGGGCTTTGGCTGGCGTTGCCAGTACACTTTCTGGGTCCGGAAATATGTATCCAATACCCAACTGTTCAGATGAGGTGTAAAGCCTGGGGTACGGAACTCGATGATCGACCACACACACGTCCGTGTCATCCTCCGATTTCGGCACCGCTGGAATTCTCGGCAGCAGACAGACCCTTGTTCTGTGTCTATTGGCGTACACTGAGAGCACAGGCACCACCAATCCGCCCCAGCTTGAGCCATTGCGGGCTCCTTGTCTGCGGCAGGCAGGTCGTCTGCCTCAGCTGTAGCGGCGGCAGCTTCAGCCGCCCCGTGTTACTCCATAACCCTCAGCTACTCGTCGTTGTGGCTCATAAAGTTAGCCGCGAACATCCGTTTCTACCAAAACTTCTTCAAAATCCCAATCCTCCATATTGTGTCCGTCTGCGTATTCAGTACCTTCGGCCATATTTTCTGCAGGTGAAGTCTAACGCACTGGCACTGATCTGTGATAGGTCTGTTAGCACATTAGGTCCCAGGTTTGAAAAGGTGGGACTAGTACTTGTAGTCCAAATAGAAATCCCCCCTCTTGTATTTCCTTCTGGCAATGACGCAAAATGACGAATTTTGTGTCTTTGCCAGAAGGAAGTGTAAGAGGTAAATACGGATTTCTCTCGTGTCAGGGGAAAATGAGATAGTGTTGCATGACCATTCAAAAGTATGACTGGGTTTCTAACAATACAAAGCTTAATGCAAATGGGTGGCGTGTTCCTTTAAGGTATGGTTACATGTGTTTAAGGTTTAGTAACAAAAACTTCAAGTTGTGCTACAATGGTCTAAGCTTGTGTCTATAGTGTTCAAGCAATTGGCAAAAACTGTAATATCGCAGATGTACCACAAAGGTAAGCTGTGTGTTTTGCAATACAAAGCTCTTTAATCCTGCCTATGAAATAGCTTATCAGGCCCATATAGTCAACCGGCGTGGCTGTGGGGCCTACAGGGACATGTCTCACCCAGAACTCTGTTATGGCTGCTGAAGGGAGGCAGCACAGCACAGGGTCCAATGCAACACATCAGGGCTCATTCTTCTTTTGACACCGCCAGTGTCTTAAAGTAACAAAAAATACTTCCTTTGATTGAATGCACATCTAAAAAGCCACCCTCGCCCCCTGCCCGGTCTGAAAAAAAAGGAAAAAAATAAAAGACTGAGTGTTTTGTCAGAGGTGGCCGGCACCTCTGACACCGCTTAATACTGCCTGACGGATTCAATCTGCTTGAGCCCATCACCGAGGGGACACCTGCCACTCAAATGCTGGAGCACTCGAGAGAAGAGCCGCGGATTATGGGCTATTGGCCTGCGACAAAGACACACACACACACACACACACACACACACACACACACACACACACACACACACACACACACACACACACACACACACACACACACACACACACACACACACACACACACACACACATGCACTAAACACACAAGCAATACCCCCACACACCCACAATACACAAATGCAATACACAAATGAATGCAGGTTAGCTGTAAAAACAGGAAAGAGAAAACATATTGGGGTCATCCAAGCCAGTTTACTCCTCTTCAATCACCCATTTCTGCAGGAAGGGCTTTCTGAAGGCCCTTTCATCTCCCTATAAAGCCTCTCTACCTGGACTCTGAGAGTACACAATTTCATCTCTTGGAGAAAAAGTCAAACCGTACCAAAATAAAGTGGGTTATAGTTACTCTTATTGATAGTAGCAGAAGTAGCCCACTAGTAGTAGTAGTAGTAGTAGTAGTAGTGGCAGTGGAAGGTAGTAATGCATTAAGTAACACAAATGATTAAAAAAGTACTTTTCTCGTTTTTAAGTCTGTAATTATACTCTTAATTAACTAATATTTGATTTAGAATTCTACTCTTTACTCAACGACATTTTCCATTGTGCCTTCATTAAAATTAATATCTTTGTCTACTGTAATACAAGCGTACACGTTAGTGACGCACACTCCCTAGGTTGCAACATTGTTGTGATTCCATAGCCGAGGAGACGAGTCGACCATTACGTTGGGACTGAGGGCTAGAAACGCCATTGATGCAGACGCGCAGGAAGATAATTTCGGCAGGGGGTGCGGGTTACGGTCCACGTAGAGTTTATATAATTCTAAAGACACTGTTGTTTAAAGAATATAGCTGAGCTACTGTATATATATATAATGTTGTAGTACGGACCTGTTTAGAGGGGACACAGAGAACTTCCGGGGTTCAAGAGTAAACACGTTGATTGCACCTCCGTCTCTGTCTAATTCATTAACCCTAGCCTAACGTAACATGGTGTCAGAAGTGCAGCAATAGAATGACAATAACACGGAATGAAAAGAAGAAAAGGAAAGGAAATGCGGGAAAAGAAAAAAGAAACAAGATGCAAGACCGACAGCAGCAGCAACAGTTAGCACCGCAGCTAATCCTGCCCAATAAATTCAACTTCTCAAATACAATTGAATGGCAGAGATGGATGAAGCGGTTCAAACGCTACAGAATTGCATCAGGGCTGGACAAACAGTCAGAGGAATTTCAGGTGAACGCTTTCATGTATGCAGCTGGTGACGATGCAGAGGACATCCTCAATGTTTTACCTCTGTCTGATACCGACAAGAAGTCGTACAAGTCGGTGATTGATGCGTTTGAAAAGCACTGTGTGAGCAAGAGGAACGTGATCTATGAAAGGGCATGCTTTAATCGCCGAAGTCAACAGCCGGGTGAGAGCATGGAACCTTTTATCACAGCAGTGCACACGCTTGCAGTACATTGTCAGTTCGGGGCTCTGAGGGAAGAGCTGATAAGGGACGCAGACGCAGAACTGACATTAGCTAGGGCAATGACAAAAGTCAGACAAAGTGCAGCAGTAAAAAAGTAACAGCCCGTGCTGAGAGGGGCAGAGTCTTCAGCAGGGCATGTTGAAGCGATACACAAAAAACACATCAAAGGGCATAAAGGATTTCATGACACAGCGGATAGCCAGCCCACAGAATGTGGCAACTGTGGCTATGCCAAGAAACACCTCTGGAAAGATTGCCCTGCCCGTAATGGGGAATGTAGGAAGTGCCATAAAAAAGGACATTTCACTAAAAACTGCAGGTCAGCCAAGAGTGTGCATGACATTACACAGGGGCACACTAGTTTGGAAGATGAGGAGTTTAGGTTTTTGGGAAGTGCGCTCGGGTGAAGAGGAGGAATGGTTGGGAGTGATGCAGCTGAATGGTGAGGTGACTGCATTTAAACTAGATACAGGAGCAGCACTTATTCCAGTAAAATACATGGAACACTCAGCCTAGTAAAGGCCCATTTACACCCTACGGTAAATACGGATACGGACCGTTTCGTACGGTCCCGGAGATGTTTCGTCCGTCAATGAGTCCCTCGCCTCTGAGCTTACGAATCCGGAGTGCTCCGGGAGAATCGGAGCACTACCACCGGAATTCGAGGCGGCAGTATAGAGTCAAAAGTCAGACCATTCGCGAATCTAAACCAAACAAACTAGAGAGAACGGGACATTTAAAAATGGCGCAAAATTTGGAGGAGAGGATCTGCGAGTTGGTGAGGGGGTATATCCACCTGTATAATTCTACCATGCCAGGTCATCGCGACAAACAACGATGCATGAACAGCTGGGAGGAAATAGTGCTTGCCATGGAACTGCCTGTGAAAACTGTGCAGAATAATGCCCCTTTTCCACTGCGCGTTTTTCGCAACGGTACGACACGGCTCTGCACGACTCTACCCTGATTTGAGAGCTTTTCCACCGCGGATTGGAGGCGGGACCCGTTACGGTTTTCAGTACCTGTTTCGTACCTGTTTCAGAGGTAGGTCTAGCCGGTACGAGTCGGGGGCCTAAATGTCACGTGAACAGTGCTGTCCACTGATGGTTAGATGAAATGGTGTCATATGTGCGACGAAGCGCGGGGGTCTTTAAACAGTCACCCGTCATTTATGAAAACACAACTGCGAGAGCAACAACGTCGCTCGTCTCGACTCTTCCATACGGTCGTGTTCTTTTGTCGCTACAAGCCACAGAGCAATCAGCAACAGCAGTACTGCCTCGATGTCGTCCAGTGCTTCCATCGTTGTTTACTTTTTTCTGACCGCGGAATGGCACTTTCTAGTCGCCTGAAGCTGACGTCACGCCTGAACACCTCCGACTCCGCCCTCCGACTCCGCCCAGTTCCAGGCCACGGTTTTGTGTGGAAAAGCAAAAATTTACTGGTACCGTGCCGTGTAGTGTAGGGCTGCACTAACCGCACCGAGTAGAGTCGGGACTATTTTGGCAGTGGAAAAGGGGCATAAATGGAATCTTGCCAGGGACAGATTTGTCCGAGCCCATAACAAGGGCAAGTCAAAGAAGAGTGGGGATGCTGCTGGGGGCCCAGAACATCCCATCATGACGCAATTGGCGTGGCTGAAGGTGCACATCAGACACCGAAACACCTCGTCCAAGTTTGATGTAAGTATCTTTTATGTCTGCTTTGTAAAATGATTAATGTTGTTGAGTTGTTTGCTTTAGTTTCTACCTATTTACCGGGTCTATTGAAACACTTTTAATCAAACATACTTTAGAAATGAACTGTACAAGACTGAAAGCCAATCTTCTTTCACTAGCAACCTACAATCCTTGCCATCTCAGCAATTAAAACATTTTATAAACAAAGAATGTTGTGTTGGAATATAGAGTTATTAATGATATATTTTGTACTTCTATAGAATCAAGATCAAGCTGAGGAGGAGGAGGAGGAGGAGGAGGAGGCGGCGGAGGTGGGCAGTTCACAGCCTGGATCCTCTTCAGCACCACCAACACCACCACCTCCACCACCAACTGATGTGGGAAGCCCCCCCCCCCCCTTCTCAGAGCTCTCAACCTGGAGACACGAAGAGGAGGAGGAGAAGAACTACAGAGGTGGCTCCGGATCCGGTCGATGCAGCATTGCTTGAAAGACTGCAGGAGTTGCGGCGTGAGGAATGAGACAGTAAAAATGTGTTTAGCACTTTTATGGCCTACCTGAACACTGTTCTTCAGGACCTTGTTGATGAAGAAGATCCAGCAGCTAATGCTGAAGTATACTGTATATAGTGATGTACATACCGTACATACGTTATGTTCTGTTCCCAATAATTAGTTCTTTTTATTCTATTATTCTACGGTTATTTAAAATATTAAGTGCCTTTGACGCTGTTGCACATTTAATTGTTATTTATGTATTATTATGTTCTAAATGTTTTGTTCTACATGATTCTATCGATATTCAAGACCCCTGAATTGTATTGTTTTTGTACTGTTATTTAAGTTAAGTGCCTTTGACACTGTTGCACTTTAGTGCTAAAAATAAATAAATTAGCAAAATAAATAAATTAACATTTGTTTGTTATTTATGTATGGTTATGTATGTGGTATGGTTACTGTCCCTGACAGTAACACATACATTATATCATATATATGTGAGTGGTCTCACATGCCACCGCCGCGTACACTTTTTGCGCCTTTGTCTGCGATTTCGGATGAGACAAAGTAAAATGAACTCCTCTACAGATGCTGTTTGAGACATGTGGATACATGTTTGAGACTGATAGATTTTGAGATTGTCGATGCCGGTATTTATAGACAGGAGCAGGGCCCTCTAGAGGATGTATTGCGTAAAATCCATAACAACGCTGAAACCAGATGGAGGTATGAAGGGTAGTTCCGGAGGCAACGTTTGGGGCGGACGGACGAATTTCGTCCGGATCCGGAGGTATGAATCGGCCTTAAGGTGCTGTATGGACCTGGGCATCACCGACTGGACGTGAAAAGATGTTTTAAAGGGTGCCTGACCAGTAAAGAGAAGGCAACTAAACAACAAGTGTATGTTGTTGATGAACTGACAAAGCCTCTTTTAGGTCTCCCAACGATTATGGCTCTCAAGCTAGTGAAGCGTGTCCATACATCCAGTGGAAGTGCAACTGGAGGATTTCAAAGCTCAGTTCCCCACTGTATTCTCGGGTCTGGGAAAATTAAAGGAGCCCTACACGATTGCATTGGAGCCAGATGCTGTCCTATAAGCCCTGTCTTCTCCACGGCGTGTGCCTCTCCCACTGCGTGATAAGGTGAGAACAGAGCTTGACTGTATGCAAAGTATGGGGGTGGTTTCCAAAGTGACACAACCTACACCATGGTGTGCTGGCTTCGTCGTCGTTCCCAAGCCCAATGGAAAAATACAGCTGTGCGTGGACTTAACACACTTAAATAAGTGGGTTCATACTCTGGGAATGCTCGCTGGGGCGAAAATCTTCTCAAAGCTGGATGCCACGTCGGGCTTCTGGCAGATCTCATTGTCAGATGAAAGCAAGCTGCTGACAACTTTCATTACCCCGTTCAGGCGGTATGCGTTCAATAGGCTACCGTTTGGAATCAGTTCGGCGCCCAAACACTTTCAGCGTTGCATGTTTCAGATGCTGGAAGGATGGCAGGTGCAGTGTGTCACACCGATGACATACTTGTGTATGGCGAGAACAAGACCCAGCACAGTAAGAGACTGCGTCAGGTCCTAAGAAAACTCAAGGAAGAGGGACTGACACTAAATGGGGAAAAATGTGAGTTTGCACAAGACAGCATAATGTTTCTGGGCCACTGTGTCACTGTGGATGGGGTGACATCTGACCCAGGGAAGATTAAAGCAATACAAGAGATGCCTGCACCAACAGATATTGAAAGGGTGAAGAGAGTGATGGGAATGGCCAATTACCTCAGTAAGTTTTTGCCCCATCTTGCATCCTACACACGCCCGATCAAAGACCTGCTATGTGGAAAGAACGAGTGGTGTTGGGAAGAGCCACAGAAGGAGGCCTTTCAAAGGCTCAAAGCAGAACTGAGTTCCACACAGGTGTTGGCTGCATACTTACCGACAACTGAAACGTGCGTGTCGGTGGACGCCTCATCATTTGGACTAGGGGGGTCCTAACTCAACAGCAGCCAGATGGAACATGGAGACCCATTGTGTTCATCTCGAGAGGTATGTCTGATACCGAAAAACACTATGCACAAATAGAGAAAGAAGCTCTGGCAGCTACGTGGGCATGTGAGCGTCTGTCCTCTTATCTCCTGGGACTGAATTTCAGATTAAAGACAGACCACAAGCCACTAGTGCCATTGCTAAGCACCAAGGCTCTCGACGAACTTCCCCCGATAGTGCTGAGATTTAGACTGAGGCTGCTGAGGTTTATGACATGCACATGTTTATGACATGTGCATGTGCCGGGTAAAAGCTTGATAACTGCTCACACATTGTCAAGGGCCCCTATAGGGCATACTTTCACACAGGAGCAAAGAGAGAACGAGGCTCCTGTCACCGTGTTCGTGGATGCGGTCACTCAGAGTCTTCCTGCCACAGAGCCCAGATTGAAGGAAATTATAGAGAGACAGAAAACTGACCTCCCGTATGTGCGAAGCTGATCAGGTACTGTGAGATGGGGTGGCCATAAAGACGTATGCTCCCCCCAGAGCTGGCCCCCTTCTGGCCTGAAAAGAGTTACCTCACACTGACTGCCGGCCATACCACCTTGATCACGCCCGATCTCATCTTGATCTCGGAAGCTAAGCAGGGTCGGGCCTTGTTAGTACTTGGATGGGAGACCGCCTGGGAAAACCAGGTGCTGTATGCTATGAGTGCTCTGCGTCTGCGAGATACCGTCCCCAGCTATGGTTAAATAGTGGGTAGATGGGACCCAGCCTTGAAAGGCAACCCATCTAGGAGAAGGCTATACTTCAAACAATAAACCAAAAAGATGCTGCTCGCGTCTCTTCCGATCCTCACAAGGGAAACGAACAAAGGGCGGATAAGGCTATAATGACTGAAACGGTCAGAGTAGGATTGTGAGGAGTTGCGCCCCACAGTCCTTAATTAGCATTGTAAAGTCTAACAATGGAGAAACCAGCTGGAGACAACGTTGGACGACTCGTCTGAGGACGACATAGAGAGACTGGACAGCTACTTCTCAGAGGCCAAAGGATTGTGATCCCACGTGACATAGGACGGGAGATTCTTCATGATCTCCACTGTGGGCACCAAGGGATCGTAAAATGCAGAGCGAGGGCCCGCCAGTCAGTCTGGTGGCCAGGACTGTCTGTCCAAATCAGTTCAGATGGTGGAAAACTGCAGCACGTGCTAATGGCATAGGGCAGAACAACGAGAACCGTTGCTGACCACACCTGTGCAAGATAGACCCTGGAAACGAGTGGGCTCAGACATGTTTTTCTGGGAAAATCAGACATATTTTCTTGTAGTGGACTACTTTTCACGGTACATAGAGGTAACCCGCCTCAAGGTAGCTTCAGCTGTGACTGTTGTAGCTGCCCTCAAGGATGTTTTCGGTCGCCATAGAACACCAGAGACTGTCGTTTCTGACAATGGGCCGCAATACAGCTCACTGTTCGAGTCCTTTGCTATGGAGTATGGGTTTACTCATGTCACAAGTAGCCCCAGATACGGCCAAGGCAAACGGAGAGGCAGAGCGGGGCGGTGGCCACAGTTCAACGATTGTGGAAAGGAGGAGGTGACAAAGCAAAAGCGCCACTGACATATCGGTCTACACCATTGGAGAGTGGCTACTCCCCAGCACAACTTCTTATGGGAAGACAAATTCGCTCCGACATACCATAACATCCAGCAACGCTCCGTCCTCGATGGCTGAACATCAAGGGCTTCAGAAGGTCTGAAAAGCAGGCGAAGGACCAACAACGCTGTTACAACTTGTGTCACAGAGTTCGCTCCCTGCCGCAGCTGCAGCCAGGTCAGGACGTGTGGCTGACAAGAGAGAGGAAGTAGGGCACTGTCATTCAGAAGGCGGTAACACCTAGGTCCTACCTCATTCACACTGATGAAGGACAGCTTAGGCGTAATCGCACCCACTTGCACCCAGTACAAAATACACAGCCCCAGACAACACCAGACACAGCCGAAACACCTGATACAAGCCAAAATCCAGGTAACACAGACACACCCACTGACACTACTAGGGAAACAAAGAGCCACACACATACAGAGGCAAATAACACATATGTGACCTCTTCAGGTCATGTTTCATGCCCGCCGGGCGTCTGGATCTCTACGGACTGTTGGACTGTGGTATGAGCTGGTGAAGAAAAAAAAAAAGACGGGTGATACAGGGTTGTGCAATTTTTAGGTTTATGTTTTCTTCTTATGTTTACAGCTTTATGCTTTATGCGATACCTGTAAGAGGGTTTACGTTTTTGTTTATGTTTACAGCTTTGTGCTTTTGTGATACCTTACAAGAGTGTTACTAAGGAACCCACAATATTAAGCTTTATGTAATACATAGTTATATATGTTGAGATAACTGTCAGAGTGTTAACAGTGAACCCTGTTTGTTATTGGAGGGATTACTTATTTAAGGGGGAGATGTTGTGTAAAGAATATAGCTGAGCTATATGTATGTTGTAGCACGGACCCGTTTAGAGGGGACACAGAGAACTTTCGGGGTTCAAGAGTAAACACGTTGAATGCAGCTCCGTCTCAATCTACTTCATTAACCCTAGCCTAACGTAACAGATACTGGGCCCTATCTTGCATCCGGCGCAATTGACTTAATCACTGGCGCATGTGTCGTTGCTAGTTTGCAACTGGTGCAGAGCGCTCTTTTCCCTCCTGCGCCACGCGTCGGTAAATTAGGGAATGATCTTGCGCCTCAAGGGAAGGCCCGGCGAAAGGAGGAGGCGTGTTCTGGCGCAAACGTTCCCTGGTGCTATCTTGCAGTTTCGGAAACCACTTGCGCCACAAACCAGGAAATACCTGGTTTAAAGTCAGTGGCGCATTGTTCAGATGCTATTTTAAGGGTGCATGCATAATATTGCTTGTGCATCCCCGCATACACTTTGCTTCTCTCAACTACCTGGCCATTCTTGGTATATAAGCTGATACAGCGGTAATAAGTTGTACTTTTAAATCAATGCATCTGCACACACCGTACAGCAAACACATATTTTCTTGACACAGACATCGTGTAAATGCCCATAACTTTTAGGATTGATGTCTATTTGATCGTGACTGTGCGTTCACACCAAACGCGACGGGACGACAAGATCCCATACAAAGTGAACGTAGAGACGCGTATTGGGCGAATTTTTCGTGAGAGAAAACCGGCGACAAGTTTTGATTTGTCGCGCCACACTTTCGCCGTGCACAGGCAAGTGCGTTCACGAGGATTTGTGGCGCGACAAATTCGTTCGAGTTTAAATATTTCAACTTTGACGTGAATTTCGCGTGATGACAGCCAATCAGCGTTCAACAGCGTGGCCACTGAGGGACATGTGTAACGTAACAGCCAATCAGCGTTCAACCGTCAAACTCAGTGCAGTGCAGTCCGGGGTGAACTACAGCATGGAGGAGAAAGTGATTGTTGCCGTTTGTGACTGCCGGAGCTCAATATATAATAGTATATAATATAATATAATTGTATATACTGTATCATATCATGGCCCGACAACGCGAACGGGCGACAAATGTGGGCGTTTGGTGTGAAGGCAGGGTAAGAAAACATTGTTTTACCGCGAGTGAGTGTTAAAAAGAATGAATGAATGCGGATGCGAGTGTGTGTATACATGTGTGTGTGTATGTGCATCCATCTGTTTAAACACACGCAAACTAAACACGTAACACAGTCCATGGCAATTTATATTAACGGGGGACACATGCATATTAGGAACACAAGTCGATAACGATAATGCATACAATACCAATAAGAAACAATGTTTATAATGTATTGCGTATATCATTAAATAGAACCACAGTTACCGCATATCATATGTTATATCACATACGTTTTCTTTGCCGAAATTTATTTGAGGACCCAGTATTTCTGAGGTTGTGGAAGAAAACCTTATTCCATGTGTGAATTAGGCCAAATTATTTGGCCATAAACCATTTGAAATTCTGCGTTTGAAATTCATGATCATCTGTCTCATCGGAGACTGCAGACGCGCTGTCAAAATATCAACTCGTCAGATTCAAATGTGCTCATGGGGATGGGAGCTGGCACTCTCATTGGTTTATTGCACATTACGCCCAAACCACAACTACAGGTAATTAGGCTACTTCAGGCCAACCCTTTTTAGATATACACTGGGCGCAAGAGTCATTTTTCGCACCGGTAAACTAGCGACATCGCCGTAGAACCGCCCACAAAGCTACTTGCGCTTGGCGCTTCTCACTTGCGTTTCAGTCCGTTAAAATAGGGCCCACTCTGTTACACAGGCTCTGTATTCTGCAGACTGCTCTAGAAATTGTTTGTCGTTGTTTTGTCTGGCTGTGAGTGTGCGTGCATGCTATGCGGGGCTGGATCGCAATCGCGTGAAGACTACTACTACTGTAGCAGTAGTACCAATAGCAGTATTTGAAGTAGTAGTAGTAATAGTAGTAGTAGTGCTAGTATTTGTAGTATTCTTTGGTGTTTTAAGCATCTTGTCCTTTAACATTAAGTAAGCTATAGTGGAATGTCACAAGCAGCAGATTCGAGGCCATTTCTCTGGAGCCACAATGAGCAACATCTTCAGAAGACCATAGGAAATATAACTTAAAGTGCTAAGAGTGTGTACAGCTCCCCATTTTACACATGAACTGGTCAATTAATATGACACTTACCAAAATATTGAAAACGAATCAATTGAAATGTCATATATCATTTTATAAGGACCTTGACTAATGACTATAATGACAAGTTAGGTTATTTCATTTTTATTCCATTTAATTTCAATATAATGTTTAATTATTAATTTATATATTTGCAATTAGTTAATCAGTACAGAAGTGCCTGTCTCAACGAGCCAGGACATTATTCATTCTACTCCTTTCATACATATATATTGAATGTCTGTCTCAGTAAAGTAACAAGACCGGTAGCTGTATGGCGGCATTAGCAGGCCTATTACAAGGACACTTCACATTTCACACAGGTGCCCGCTGGGTCAACGGCTCCAGTGATCAACCACTTGAGCGCCACATTGATTCCTCCTGGTCAAAACAATGGACTAAACTAGGGACGTCCCTTCCAGAACCTGCTATCGACAACCCTCCACCGTCCTCACTGGTCGTTAGAGAGGAAACGTCTATGTTCTGCACTTTGTCTCACAGTCTGCTTGTCAATCGCAGCCCCCAAAATACTCGGATAAAGCCTGCGATAAGCATGCCCCATGTTTTGTACATCCCTCTGAGAATGGCTCTGAGAAACCTTCTCCTTTGGCAGTGATGAGGGAAGAGGATGGAGTCTACAATGAAGGAAGTGAAAGGATAACAGCAGCAGAGCCATGTCGACTACAATGAGTCCCAAAACAGCCTGTGGGTTGGGCATATCTTACCTCTCTAGAGCAGACAGGCTCTTTCCTGGGCCGGGGGGAACATGACACCAAACTCAGTGTTTGGACAGTCCCTAGCACCTTGGATGGTAGGGCTGATAAGAGTGGTTGTACTGTGCAATTAGTTTCTTTATTCAGGAGCCTTTGGCTTAAAGGGACAACCAGAATAACCTTTGCTGTTGTTAGACTTGGTATTTATGAAGGGCCTTATCTTGCTATTAGAGGAGTTTTTCCTAATCTGGGCTAAGGCACACCAACCTCCTAACCGGAAATATGAGGCACATTGACATAAAGTTGGGTTAGAATGATTAAGAATAATATCATTATTATTCCCAGGAAATTATGTTTACTCGGTTATTAGCAATTCTGCATTATTAAAAAAACAGGTTTCACAGGGATGCAGGTTTCTGACATCAGAC
>OLKM01000076.1:209409-234409 GCA_900291075.1 Melanogrammus aeglefinus
GTGTGTGTGTGTGTGTGTGTGTGTGTGTGTGTGTTTGCGCACAATGATGGTAAGTTAATAGATTTCATTTACTTAGCTGGCGCTTTTCTCCGATGCGACTTACATTAAGTGCATTCAACAATGAATGAACAATCCAAAAAGTGCAAGAACAATAAGAGTATATTAACTATATAACTAAAAGTTCAGAGAAGGATGAAAGAAATAATTTTGGCCAAGAAGCTGTCTGAACAGAAGAGTTTTCAGTCTGCAATGGAATTAGGGTAGGGTTTCAGCTACCCTGATGTCATTGGGGAGCTCCTTCCACCTGGAGCCAGGACAACAACAATCAAGATTTTGTGTACCGGCAACTGGGGCCTTTGTAGTGGGGGAGGTGAAAGGCATTTGGCATTGAGTGTAGTGGCCAGACGTGGGTGTATGGTTTGACCATGTCCAGGATGTAGGATGGACCGGAGCCATTTAACAGCAAGGTAGGCAAGTACCAGTGACTGGATTCGGTATGGAGCAGCCACTGGTAGCCAGTGCAGGGTGCAGAGGATTGGTGTACTGTGGGAGAACTTGGGTAGGTTGAAGACCAGCTGGGCTGCTGAATTCTGGATGAGCTAGAGAGGACGAATGGCGCATGCAGGCACACCAACCGGAAGGGAGTCGCAGTTGTCGAGATGCAAAATGAAAAGATCCTGGACCAAAACCTGCAAGCCTCGGGGGTGAGGAATGTACTATCTTCCTGATGTTGTACAGCATGAACTTGCAGGAGACTGGTCACAGCGATGTTTCAGTGAGCGACAGCTGGTCATCCAGTGTCACACCCAGCTGTCCGAGTCCCAGGTGCCATGAAACTATGGTGCTATTAATTTAGATCATAGAAAAAATACAGAATTTGTGGTTCATTTGCATAGCTGTGGTAAACAAAAAGCAATGTGAGTGAATGACATAGTGACTTGGCGTACAGAAAGAAGACGATGGGACCCAGAACTGAACCCTGAGGGACCCTAAGGAGACTACAAGGGTCAGACCCAGATTATTTACAGGTTACCCTGTAAATGTGATCCGTAAGGAACAATGTGAACAGGGAGATTGCAGACTCTGAGATTCCCATTTCCTGGAGGGTGGCAAGGAGTATCTGGTGGTTCACTGTGTCGAAGGCCGCTGAAAGGTCCAGCAGAATGACAGCGGAAGAGAGGGAGGCTGTTTTAGCAGTGTAAAGTTTCTCTGTGATGTTAAGGAGTCTCAGTTGGGTGACCTGCCCTGAATCCAGACTGCTGGGGTCCAGAGGTTGTTCTGGTGGAGATATGCAGAAAGTTGGGAATCAGATGGGTTGAGTGTGGTTTTCTTTAAAAGAGGGTCCACTCTTGCTGCTTTAAGAGTATTCAGACAAGAGACGGGATAGGGTCCAGAGGGCAGGTGGGAAGTCTCAGAGGATAGGATCTAATTGAGTTAAACTAGTGAAAAGGAAGTTAGAGTAGGAGATGCAGAGTTGGATATTGAACATGTGGTGACAGCAGGTTTCAGGGAAAAAATTGCTAACAAAATCGCTTGGTGGGGAAGATAGTAAAACATTTTGGGGGATTGGAGAAGGAAGATTGAAAGAAGGAGCTTTTACCTACAGATAGAGGCAGAAGAAGGGGAGAGAAGAGATTGGTAAGCAAGAAGGTCATCAGGGCGGTTGAATTTGCAATACTAAGGAAGGAGGGAGTGCGAGATCGAAGGAAGACAGTAGAAACAACAGTTGAGATTTTGACTTCTCTGTCTGGATGTTGAAATCACAGAGCAGTACCAGCAAGGGGCCACTGCTGGGATGTTCGATCCCGAGTTTCGTCTTATTCCACCAAGAACTCCTAGAGAGCATTGTAGGCCACAGAGTTCAGCAATGTTTAATTTGACCGGGTAAGTTACATACACAGCGGAAATATGAAAGAAGAAGAAGGACTTAAGTGAGGCAGGGGGTAGAGAGAAAACCATTTGGTGGGGGGGGGGGGGGGATTAGCAAACCAGTGCCACATGCTCATTGCTCAATTGGCTACAGTAGTGCTAAATTAACCACACCCCAGGTTAATTAGTAGTTCAATTACCCTGACAGGGATGGCAAAATAAACTTCTTTCCACTGACGGCTCAACAAACCAAGAACAGATTGCACACTTCCATCAGGGAAGATGGGTGATCTCTACTGTAAGGGTAACTTACTAAACTGGATCCTAAACTGTGTTAAGAATTAAGACTCGTAACCCAACACTGGTTATAATATAAATTCACCACATCCCTATGTGCAAGTAACCCTAGCTTGCATAACCCAAGGCCAAAACAGAATATGGTGGAGTACAACAACAGGCTCACTGACCATACCTGACACAGAGCAATTCACTTATAACAACGTTTAACTTCAGTAAACCAAAGCAGAGCAGGCTACTATCCTAGATTGTAGTCGACTTACAAGACAAGAACAATCAACAATTAGATTGAGACAATACAACAATGTAAAGTTAGATCTAGTCTACTTACACCATCACAGTACCAGTTCACAATTAGACTTTTCTTTTACACAGCAGACAGAGGACCACCAAGCAGAGAACCCCTATTGAAGACTGTAAATATACTCTGATCCAACCAGTCCATGGAGCAGGATACCCACAGAAGTCAACATAATGTGCAGACTCCTTGCAAATAGCAATGGTAAAGAAAGAAGATGGAAATGCAGCTCTTCACATTTATAGCAGACACTTTCATCCCAAGGTTTTTGAAATGCTTAGAATAATCAAATGATACAATCAAAATGGTGTATACCTTGAAACAAAATGTATAACCTATGTTGCACTAAGTAGTTAAAACAATAGAGTGAATAGCAGCCATCAGAATCACAAATAAGTAAATGCCCTTTCAAGGTGATTTTGTTACAGCACTGGCAATGTGGCCTGCATGCTCTGAAAACAGAAGGAAAATAACGGGTGTAAATTCAGTCCCTGTTCCAATATACTTTTAAACATTGGAAATATGAAAGTAACAACAGGTCAATGTCCTCACGTGACTTGCCTCTGTAACGCCATCTAGGAACAAACTTTGCAGTAAGACCGCCCCACCACTAGATGACACCCTGACGTTAACACACTATGGCAACTATATGGCAAAAAGGTTTTTTTTTATTTTATAATGCATTAGCATGCACATAACATAAACGTATAAATAGGGTTCATTGATAATCGTTTGAATGAATGTGTTATTTAATACACTATATGTATAGAGTTCAATGCTCTTCCTGATCGGGAGAATTGCTCTTTTTGATCATTCCAATATGCATGACAGACCGGGGAAAGTCGGAGGAGTCCTACACATGGTTCTGTCAAGCACCACTCACCGCTACCGAGGGGATAAGTCAGTAAAAATACACCACGCAGGCAAAGGATCCCCAGCCGGCGTCTCCACCCTGATTGCATGGTATGGCGGATGGCGGCTGGCGAAGGCGCACTCGTTCTATTGCATACACTTGTGTGAAGTGCCGCTGCCGTGTAATTATCCTGTAGGTGTACGCGGCCCTGAAGTACACTGAGCTGTGCTGAAGATGATATTTGGCATTTATGTGACAGAGCGAAACAGTTACCGCAGCTCCTTCAGAGGGGCACACGCTGCTCTTTCTCGCTAACCAAGAGTCACAGCCCCCTCCCCCCTCCATCTCTATGACGGTTACCATAGAAAATAATTGAATAGAATTTCATGTTTTTGAGAAAGTGGAAATCTATTTATGCCACCCACTGTTGACTACAGTTCTCCAAGCATTCATTATAATATGGCCCATGGAGTAGTTCTTATTTGGCACATACTATAACTGTGTGTGTGTGTGTGTGTGTGTGTGTGTGTGTGTGTGTGTGTGTGTGTGTGTGTGTGTGTGTGTGTTAGGGTTAGGTGTGTGTGTGTATGAGAGAGAGAGAGAGAGAGAGAGAGAGAGAGAGAGAGAGAGAGAGAGAGAGAGAGAGAGAGAGAGAGAGAGAGAGAGAGAGAGAGAGAGAGAGAGAGAGAGAGAGAGAGAGAGAGAGAGAGAGAGAGAGAGAGAGAGAGAGGTGTATGTGTGGGAGAGAAAGTGTCCTTGTGTGAGAGAGACAAATTGTGTGTGTAAGTGTGTGCAAAAGCATAAGATGAAGGTGTATGCGTGCAAGAGAGAGTGAACATAGAATAGTTAGGTGATGTTAGTTGAATATGAATGTGTGTGTGAGCTTGTGTGTTGTGTCCAAGACAGAGAGATAAGTCATAAGTGTTTATGTGTGTGTGTGTGTGTGTGTGTGTGTGTGTGTGTGTGTGTGTGTGTGTGTGTGTGTGTGTGTGTGTGTGTGTGTGTGTGTGTGTGTGTGTGTGTGTGTGTGTGTGTGTGACCAAAACAAAGTGTGCGTCAGTGTGTGCTCAAACAGAGGGCAGTGTGTGTGTAAGAGAGGGAGTTAAGGTGTGTTTGTGTATGTGTGTGTGCACCTGCACATGCGGCAGCACGAGAGTGAGTGTAGTGTGTGTGTGTTTTGTATCTGTCTGTGTGTGTGCCTGTCTGCCATCAAATGAGTGAGCAACTCGGCAAGTGAGCGAGTGAAAATCAAAGGTCCACCAGAATGATCCTCCTCATGATGTACTCAATTAGTTGGTATGATGGATGATACATCTAACTTTCACTTTGATATTGCCAAAGTCCTGAATTGCAAAGTTAGAAAAAAGGTTACATTTGACAAAGCGTGTGAGTTGTGGAAATTAAACCGGCATATTTATGCAGGAAGCCTGTGTCCAGGGTGCTTCAACCGCTTAAGCCCTCCCAATCCCTTTTCCATTCCCCAAATGTGCTGAATATAAAGCAATCCATTAGTCTCAGCTTTGCAAGAGATTTTAAGTGGACACCTGTCCATTAAGACTGCTGTTTCAGCCGCAGCTCATTTCTGAAATTATTTTCCCTGAATTAAATTCTCCCAAATGTAATGGAATGACATTTCCCCCACCTCTCTCATTTTCACACATAGAAATTCAAACTGTTTATTGTTAGCTTAAAATAAACAGTAAATTAAATTACATTTCTAAAATAAGAAATTCTTTCAGAAATGTACCATCTTTTTTTGTTGTGCGATGCGATCAGCTAATTCTCAGTAATTTGGCGTCAGGAGCGACCATGCCAGCAAATAAGACTGAAGAAGTAAGACAGGCTGACTAATACCTCTCCTCTCCAGCACAGTGGAGGGCTTTCCACAGACACATTATAGCAATGAGTTTGAGGCTCAAGGAGCCATGTCTAAGCTGTCCATGGAGCAGAAGCCTCCATCTCAAGCCTAGACTTCATTAGAGTAAGCCCTGTTTAGAACACGCCTCCTTTTCCACAAGCCTCTGTGGACGTTCAATTGAAATTAAAATCGGTTTTCATGGTCTATCTATTTTGAGATGGCAATCCAGCTGTTATGGAAGGCCCGAATTCCTGCAATGTATGCCTGCAAACTGTCAATTATACCATTCTCCTGTTCAGGGTAATGGATTGAAGATTTAATCATTTATTGTTATATATAAACCAATATAAAAACTGTTCACCCTCCGTTATTTGGGTATACAAGGTCCTATTCCTTCTTTTATTGTGTGAAGCTCAGTTGAAAGTACGAATATTGCCAAAAAACCAAAAAAACGTATTTGTGTTTCGAATCACATATAAATTGTAATCCATATCTACGTATTGACTGAGGTGATACCTAAGCCATGGTAACAGAAATACACATTCAGTGTAAAACTACAACCGAGGAGCATGAATCTCGCAGTGCAATAATGACGGTTGGACATGATTCACCGACATGTTGGGGCATTGTCTGTGTAGCTGGAGCAATTATGTATGCTGGCCAGCAATAAACGGGACATGAAGCCTTTCCCTAAGTGCAGCTCAGTTTGACGTCTCGGTTAAAGGTCTTGAACCCGGACCCTAGTGACATATTGTGACCACTAGGGTGATGACCACGTCCCCAATCCACAAGCAATTTATTTGTTTTTATGAAGCCGAAGAGACCCCAGGATAAGACAAGATAAGAAAATCAGCAGAAGAGGAGATGGGGTGGTTTGAGCCGGGCTACATGACTATGAATCCAAATCGACTGTCACAGGCGCAGGCTGGAGGGACGGGTTTCAGCAGTGTGGGTTTTTCTCTGAAAATCTCTGCAGCCGAGACCCCAATGGCAGTCTCCTGGGCAGGACATTATGGTGGCTGATAACACATTTGACACTCAAAGAGTGACAGGCCTGTGGCCGAAGACGAAAGGCCATTGTGAGAACACTCCAACTATTTTGGAGTTTCAACTTAATTTAACTTGAACTGTTTTGCTTGTTATGCTACCATTATGTCATCCAATTGTGGCACTCATTGTACCCCTAACCATCCCAGAAAGGCAGAATACCTCTTCCTATGTTACTGCTCGAGTTGTTTCCTTGAAAATTAAGGGAGTTTTTCAGATTAAATTGGCCTTTTTATGGCTCAGGCTGAGGTGCTATATTGTGGGCCTGGAAAACCACCCAAGATACCATCAAGGTGGCAAAGCCAAATTGTTGACCATGGCTTTGAAGGGGAGTCATCACCTCATACTCTCAACCACCCCCCTCCCTAAAGTCCACCAGATTGTAAATGTTTTGCTTGTTGATCAAAGTGAAGATGATTGAACTGAGCCTAGCAGAGTAAGGGTGTACCAGCCGCTGCCGGCCAAGAGAGAACATAGTTGACCCCAAGGATCCCTTGTGCCAGGCAGGAAGTCATTGGCATTCTAATAACAACCTTGGGTGACCTAAGGCAAGGTCACGGTCAAGATCCTGTTCACATTGATGGAGCTGAAGTTAAGAAATGTAGGTTAATCGAAAATGACCTCACCTGGGTCAGGCTTGCAGACCCATTTTTGGGTTGTAAAAACTGCCCAAATGCACATTTACTTCCTGAGAAGACTCAGGACATTTTGCAAAACCATCACTGACATTGACAGGAGCACCATTGAGAGCATACTCTCTGACAGCAACACTGTATGGCAGTTATTCAACTCCAGATCGCATTGCCGTCCAACGGCTTGTGAAGACAGCAGAGCGAACCCACGATGCCTTAGGACAAGCATATGCTATATTCCCTGTTGTTTACATTCTCTGTAATATAGCTTGTTTTTTTTATTTATCATGTACATGTCATGCTAGTGTTGTCATATTTTTGCTATTTTTAGATGCTATTTGTGACCTTATTCTATTTCTCCTGCTACACATTTGTTGTTTGCCATGTCACCAGGGATTTCATTCATTAAAATGGCACTGTGTAATATTGTACACATGATAAATAAAAATGATCATTAAAAAGAGTACAGAAACTCACAAAAGCAGATCAGGTATTAAATAAAGATATTTACTGGGATTATTCAGGTAATACTATTCAAAAAATTCAAAGTTTGATCAGGACTCACAAAAAGGCCACAAAACACAACAAAGGTGAACCTTTGTTCAGTCCTTTGTTGGGGGAAGTAGGTATATTTTTTGTTTAAAAAAAAACAACCTAATTCAATGGGTGTAGCTATATATCAAATGGTTTGGTAAAATTGGACTTGGTGAACAGCTATTGTCATGTTGAACATGGTATCTTAAGGACACAGACTAGAATTCCAGATCAAAATGTTCACAAACCTGTTCAGCACGTCCCAGAACCATTGACTGGGTCAAGGAAAGCTTATTTCCACTCCCACTAAGATGATCAATAACACCTTCCTTGGTTCTTCCTAAGATGGACAAGGGCCATTAAATTACTGAGCGGTCAACCGTTCAAGAAGGTGACCAACTTAAGGGGATTCCACACTCATGGAAAACTCAACTCATTAGTAGGCCTACTCTTTCTCGTACTGGTTGGGCACTTCTCAAGCAATATAATTGAAGCATTTGGTCCCAGATGTTTATTTTCGCTATCCCCTCCTCCATGTCACTGTTCTGCCGAAAGAAGGTCAGTCTAATGTCTAATTACGAATGGTCAGCCATCTGGGTTAGGCGAGCTTATCCAACTTGCTTTCTATTGCCCTGTTGAGGATCTGCTGGCATTAGCGCAACTTTCTATCTGCTAAAACTCGGATGCATAGGTAGGTTTTTCTTCTTCCTGGTCTCTACATCATTGGTCATTTGAAAATACTATTATCTTATTATGTCTTGCAAATTAAAAAAATTGTATACTTTGTAGCAGATAACAATATACAATGAACACTTTGTAAAGTTGGTCTATTGGTTTCTTTTTCATGCGGGTAAGCAGAGAACTAGCACGGAGCAGGTTGAGCACAGCAGAGCCACCGGTAGAGTGCTCTCCGGACTCCTATGCGGTGACAGAACAAGAGAGGGATGTCACATGTGGCTGATTGGCGGCCCACGGAGAGGGCCGGACGGGGAGGGGGATGGGTGGCCGCCAGCACGCACCACGCCTGCGCAAATCAATCCTAGGATAATTAACAGCACCTATTTAATAGAGTGGTGTCTGCCGGTGAAACAAACAGAAGCAGATGACACAGAGAAAGAGGGACAGAGAGACAGAGACGGAGAGAGAGACAGAGAGAGGTGCAAGGTGGGACGCCGAGGCTGGCTCCTGGCTGAGTAAGGAGGGATTTCAGCCGGCTTTGTAAGCGATGGGATTTGTTTCACCTCTTTGTCTGATAAGCTCTGAGTGCACTGACAAGCAAACTGTCCCACTGGTCAGTATTGTTATCTGGTTGAAAACGGACCACATCCAATCACAGGAGAATTCCTTCCTGACTCAAATATCACTCCAGCCCCAACTGTCCCTTTCTGCTGCGCATATTCCAATTGTTTGATTACATACAATGTATGCTGCACAATAAAGATGGGAGACCCTTTGTTCCTCAGTTCCTTAGAAATCGACACTATTGAGATTAAAGGAAAATGTAAAAAAAAATATGGCAAGGCAACGCCTAGTCCCAATGCCCCTAGCTCTGGCTCACCAACTGTAATAAAGGGGGGAACAGGCTAGTTATGGATAGTGGGCAACACACTCAACAAGACTATCGCCTGTTTGATATTGTCTGTGATAATTATTATAAAGTGTTTCAATGGAAACAAGGGTCACACAGCTAACCTTACGTGAAAAAGTTTCAAAAAGAACTGTAACTTGTGGGCTGCAACAAAAGAAATAACAATAACAATCTATAATTTGATTTGTTTCGTTGTCCTTGCCAATTGCTTTTGATGGTTGCTATGATCCCTTTCAGGGCATGCGTCCGCCCCGGACCCGAGCGCAGGTGGGATCCTCCTGTCTCACACACTGCCTCATTTGTCAGCGGCAGAGCGTTTTGGGTTACACACTTGGAAAACAGTCACTTTTACGGCCAGTTTAGCTCCATGATTACCTTCTTCCGGACAATCACAGTAGTTGTATGAAAATGCAACAAATCACCAACCTCCCCCTCCACACACACACACACAAACACACACACACGCACAACCATCATTTCCCCCGGCATCTTCACAGGTAAAAGAATGGCTTTGACATTTCAGCCTGGGAGCGGAGAATAGAGGCAGTTTGTAATGTGTGTGTAGCCTTGTCTTTTCTTCCTCCCCTTGTATTAGTACTTAAGTGTCATGTTAAGCCTGGGGCCGAGTAGACTGTCAGTGACCTACTCACAGTGGCCCACAGTTCGTGTTTACTGTATTCTCTTGCTAAAGCGGGCACAGAACCCAATCTCTTATCAGCACATAAAGTCTATCAGGCTGGAGACTCAAATTTCCCCTTCCAGCCAATGCTGTATTCCCATTGTGCCCGCCGGACAATAGTTTTATATACCCTCCAGCTTGAGTTTCTCTCTTCTTTATCTGCCTGCGTATCACCCAGTGTGTTAGCACTGTCTATTTGCGAGCTCATAACATTGCCCCAAAAGGGGCCAGTCATCAAGGGGGGAAAAGAGAAAACACAGGGGACGTCAGGTTTTTATTTGTTGGCAAGTTCCGTCCTACTTGTTTCCAGCATCAGTTGTCACCGCGGTTATACAAAATCTGGTGTGGGTAGGAGCAGGGAAACAGTTAACCCTTGTTGCAGGGAGAGGCTATAGGTCCCCCCACCCACACATCCTCCCCTCAGCCCCTCAAGGTTTCCCCTGGCACTATCTCTGGCTCCGCAGGCGTTGTAGCAGCAGACATGGCATATGCATGCTCTGTTCTGTTGATGGAAACTGATATGTTTGAACATTTATTATAACGGTGCACTATTGCTAGGCAAAACATAAACATGTTCCTCATTTGATGACATATTCTGATCTCCTTGTTTTGTATATCTATGTAAAAGAACAAGAGTATATTCAGATATTTGCCGTTTACTTTTAGCATGATAAGAAGATTATCATATTATCGATTTATTGTCATATTTTCTTATTATTATCTAGGTATTGTGTACCATGAATAAAAGTCTATTAATTTTATTTCCATGTTGCATTATAATTCTTTGAGCAACATGAATTGAATGAATAATACATCATTAAACCTATAAATAAATGAATTATTAGCAGTAATAGTAGGCTAGTTATACCACTAATGGTAATTGAAGCAGAATTGGTAGCTAGTAGTAGCAGTCAAGTAGCAGCTGCAGTAGTAGTAGTAGAAGGCCTAGGAGTAGGTAACTACAGGTGTCTTAGATATTCTTCATGAATTTATTTGCAGATATTTTCTAATTTTACCAAAAACAATTCGAAGTCTGCATTGTAGAATATACTGTTTGATTTCTAGACCTAGCTGCAATTGCTTTGGTTTATGACTTTGAATGTCAAACCCTCTCCTAAGCAGGTCTGGAATGAGCCAACATCATTGCATCTGGAAGTTAATCTTTAACAAGGGATGAGATACGATGGAGGGGGGGGGGGGTGTGTTAAATGCCCAGGAGCACTTTGCTGAGCGTGACTAAATTTCCACTGTTATCTGTTGGTCCAGTGGCTGCTCGGTCCGTTCCAATGTGTGTTTAATACAGGTGGGAACAATTGGGTTTGGAAGGTGCAGCTACCGGAAAAAACAAAGCCATTAATCATGTACTCACAGAGGCAGGATCTCCTTATAGTGAACTCTAAGCACACAGACGCATGCATACATTCATGCACGCATACATACACGCACGCACTAGCTGGGCAAACAAGGGTCAGGACTTTCAAAGCAGGGGTGATGTCCGATGATACACTGGGGTTGTCTGGAGACAGCGATAGGATGACAAACTAGGCAACCCAAGAGAGCTGGGACTGAAGCCCTGATGCCTAGTGCTGTGCTTTACATTGAGGTGGCTCGTTGTTTGATATAAAGTCAAACTGAGACACATTTTCAGAATTGTTTTATTATGAATGAAATTAATGATGTATTATTCATCTTTAAAGTAATGAATGTAATGGAAAGATACTAATATTTCAATTATTTATCGAGAGGCAAGCTTAAACAATTATTTTCACCACTCTTCAGGTATGTGGCTCCGTGCAGCTGCATCTTTGCTAACCGTCCGATTAGAAGTGGTTTCTTGCCCTTTGTAGAGCGGCATCTCGCGTATCCAGATTCTGCCACGACCGTTGTATATGTTTGCAAATACAACATTCAGCAAAGAATATCTAATTTAACTTTGAATTCCCCTCATACCTTGTATATTTGTTTCAGAATAGCTCTTGTCTAATGGCTGTATATTGGGACTACCCCAAAACATACTGCTATCCTAGAAGGATTCCTTTTAAGGTTGTCAAGTAGAGCTGGTTTTGTGTTGTTTGTGAATTTATTGCTGTCAGATAAATAGGGGATTTGGCTAGAATGAATGCAAGTGACATTGACCTTTTGGATTAGTCAACGTTCCGAACGCACGTTCAGGACAAATAAGAAAATAAACAAGATTGTTGTGTGGCAGTCTATCAAATGAAACATATGCCTGTGTGACATTTGATTGATACAATCTTAATGCCTTAAAGTTTTATGAGGCTCTAATGCTGACCTACCTACACCTTTTTTAAGTGCAATATATGTACACCTTTGAAAAGCGTAAAAATATTAAAATGATTATCTCTGGAGTGCTCTGTTAGCTTCTTAGTCACATAAATGTGAGCCCTGATACAACACTAAGTATATATATGCAGTAATATAATGTAAATGTGCTTACACTGTATGTTTTAATAACCTATATTTATATTTCTTGTAAGTGATATTATGCATTTTGAAGAGAGAGATCAAATATGTCAAAGAAGAGAAATGATGTCTATATTGCACATAATATAATGCATTATGTTGAACCACACATTTTAAAAAAACATCATACCATTGAAATAGTGCAGACAATACCACAAAGTCTGATATTTGTGCCGTGACATTAAGACAGTGAAACTTCCCCCGCGGAGCCTTTGCCCGCCCATCCTTGGCTGTTTCCAAACTCCTTCTTTGTTTCGTTTTTATAAGGCAAAATGAGAGGAGGAAGTGATTTTCAACACTCATGGTGAGGGTTCACCGTGCTGTATTGAACACAATGCAACCAACATTGTAATCAGTCGGCTTCTTAAAACAAGTAATTAGCAGTCGGCTGAGCCCTAATGATGTGATGACAAACCTACAGGGAATAGGAGACGTAAGCTCACAAATAGCAGGAATTGGCATTTTCCGCCGGCCCTTATCTCTGCAAAGTTACAACAAAGGGGGTGATTAGAGACTGTTTTGCCCAAGGAAAAGTCAACAGTTTGTTGGGAGGTGGTTTGCCGAAGGAAGTGTTGTTATGCATCATGTTACCACCTTGGTGGTTGTCAACTTGTCTACTATTGTAGCATGGCAAGTATGGTCTGTCTCTCCATCTTAATTAATATCCTTGGTTTTTCGTTTAAATTCAAGGCTTATTTTAATTACTTAGAAAGCTTCCAATCTTTTCCTCTGAACTTGAGAAGATCTTTTATGAATATAATGTACAAGTAATGAAGCAGACAAAGTGATAAGCCAGACAAAATAGAAGTGCATTGACAGCTGCCCAATGCAGCAGCAATTCAGCAGTCCATTAGCAGACATTGGAAATAGTGCCCACTTTGCCAAGGGTTCCATGGATATGCAAAGAAAAGTGTTCTACTTTTCTGATCTCGCTTCTTTTCAGATTTTTTTCAGAGCATGTTATTAATTTGTTCATTACCTGTATTTTATAATTCTTATTATTTTGGATTTAATCGCATATTTAAACGCATCTTTGGAAATCTCTAAAGAAAGGGTATCCTGAGATTTAAGTGTTTTATTACAATGAAAGCCTACATGTCATCATTATTGATTAATTTTCGAGTTTGATGATTCTTTTTGTTTTTATAATATATTCAATAAACATTAAGTAGTCCTACATGATAAAAGAGGCAAAAATCCTACCTCAACATTTGGGTTCTTTGAGTAAACCATTAACGACTCAAACATTTTTAATAATGTTTTATGTAAACAATTGTATTTTTTCTATTAATAAATGAAAGGATAATGTATAGCCAGCTGGCCATTGTTGTGAAATAAACCCTTAGAGAGTGATGCAGGAGCCTTACGCACAGTCGAGGGGTCTTGAATCCCCCTGAAGGGATATTTACTATATCAATCATTTGACACAAAATATATCATCCGAGAAATATTTGATTGATTAATAAATTATTTGATTGCTTCTGCCAAGGAAATTGTCTGCAAGATATGGTTGTAACTGCGTCCATAGGAACTGTATTATACATAGCAGCGGTCTGCTTTAGCAGCGCTCTACTATACTAAAATAGCCGACCGTAGAATCTGAATCGATTAATCAACAAAGCTGCGCAACAATAACGATCAAGTATAGCATTGTTTGGAGAATAAACAATGTTCCAGTTTAAATAATCTGACATAATGTAGCACGGTGAAAGCATATTACGGGTTCTTATACAACATATATTTACTGAATAAAAATCAGTTGCAAAAAACCCCAAGAATAATTGTGGTTCCTGTATTCTCTCTGTCTCGCAATTGCATGGTTTATTTGCATTACTAAATGATGGCACCGGTTTCTAGCTCACCTGTCCTCTAGTCAGAATCCAAGCCGCCTATCTCTCCGTTCCACAAAACTCATAACCAGGGCCCCACTTAGTCCAGGCCCCCCTCAGGCTTCACTCACTACCCCTGGCCGGCGACAGAGGACGTCGGCCACAGCCTTCTGACAACCAACGGATCCCATATAGGAACGGGCGGTCAGCTCCATCTACATCTGGGGAAAAAACCTCCTCGGGCCCCTGGGTTTGATGGACTGAGGTGAGTGTAGATGGGGCTCCCCACAGAGAATCTGTGTTAGCTTGCACTCCTGAGTCCACTGGACCAGATATCAGCCTTGTCTCCTTCTTGGGCTTAGGGTACGAGCAGGCGACAATCACAGCCTTCTTGTCTACCTGTGGACGCACCTACCTGCACCCCAAGTGGTACACTAGGTACCGTCCCTCCTTCGGCCCCTTTGTGATGGCTTGCTTTAAGGATTCAAACCCTGCTGCACCTGTTCCTCAAGGTTACCCCTGTGGATGATGATGTCTCGGTTGGCCGCCAATGCGGACAGAGCACTCTGGGCATGAGACACGGAAATGTTGCTGGAGCCCTGAATAACCCTGAATAATAGAAGAGTGGTGAAATGGTATAACCATTTTCCCCAGGACTCTAGTGATAAAATGTGCCAATAGTCTCCCCATGGTTAAAAACCAACCAGAAAAATAAGCTATGTACGGGTCTGCCTCTCTCCATTCTTTTGGGGGATCCAGGTGGTATTTTTTCTTTGGCCCCCCAGAGTGCTCAACCTCATAATCAACGTTGCCCGCTTGTCGTGTGGCCACAAAGGTTCCTTGCTGCTTTGAAGCTTAGGGCATTACATGTACTTTCTCCCTGTTCAGGCATTTGTGACATTCCTAGACCTCAAACATGTTTCTCATGTGTTGAACCCCATTGTGTGTATTTTTTCTCTAACGTCAAAAGCATATTGTACTTCATTTTTACTTGCTTACTGGCTCAAGACCTGTTCCCAGCTTTCCGTCCCCATGTCCTGTGGTGTTCTACTGCAGCTCAAAGGGAGGCAGCAGCTCTACCAGACTGTTGATCTGGGGATTGGTCAGGAGATCAGAGTTTGCACGTGACATACATTGAGTGATACACTGGTCTGAGCTTTTTGTAAAATCTGACTTCTTAGGAGACGAGCAGTGAAGAACAAGAGAAGAACAGAGCAGTGATTTTCCAAAACTTTTCTCTGATATGCTATACAGCGGCAGTGATGGCCAGCTGAGGTCCATGCCTACAAAATTAAATGGATCTCAGGATATAGTCACCACTCGCCCACCAGATAGCAGTTATCCCTTCTTGCTGAAATGCTAGTGGGCACTTCTCAGTCTACTGGACCTGATCTGAAGTGCCTTTGAGGGTGAGATCTGTTCCCCAAAGCTATGGCTGAACTATCTATACGCATTAGGGGTGCGCTGACACTTTTAAAGGGAATGGCTGGTTAACCAGTTAGCATTCTGGGCAGGAGGCACATCTTCGGTGTATCGGCCAGCTGGTGACTTGAAGGGGGTGGATCTCGCCAGTGGTCCAGCAGGAACCTGGGCCACTGGTTTTGATCCCCCCCCTTCCATGAAATTGGCTTTTGACGTCTGGGGATGGCCATCGGACCTTAATCCAAGGCTTTCCGTCTAAAGTCCCCAGCCACATCGACTCCATGTATGTTGGTCGACAGCCCCTGACCCAGTCTGCAGTCCCCAATGGCAGCCCCACCAGTAACTCCTCCAGGGCAATCCACTCCATAACATAGGGGACAATGTGTACTCCCCCCAGCTCTAGACAGCGGACAGCGGCTGCCAAGATCCTCCAGGAGAAGACTCAGGTCCCCTCCAAAAGGTTGAACATCGACGTCAGGGGGGGTTTGCTTTTCTCCAAATCAGATCAACGATGTCAATGTTCCAACTTTTCTGGGATTCTTTTGCCGAAAATGCATAGATAGTACAAATTTCAAATTACATAACAAACACCCAAATGAAGCAGTTTGCTTTAATATTATTAGAGCATACCCCGTCAATATACTGATCCAAGAACAGAGAACCTAATGCTAATCCTGCTGTTGGACCGCCAAATATCTGTGCTGCAGATGTGGGCTTTTCTCCTCCTCTTTGCAAGTGGAATGATGGTGTTTGAGCGAAGGAACCGGAAAGGTGGAGGCAGATACACCAGCACCTGGTTCTTTGCCGAGCTCAAAGCGTCCGAAGTGGTTCCCGCTGCATGGCTGCCTCTGTTACGCTGCTTTCACATGCTTCCAATCCTGTTGGGCGCTAATGTGAACTAAGAGTCTATTACTCTGGCTGCTGTTCGGCAGCCTGAGGCCTACCGTTAATTCAATTAATTTAAAAATAATGTGTTTTACCAGAACACTCGGCACCATCCCCCTGCCTGCGTGCTCCTGCAGTCGTTTCTCTGCCTTTCAGCCTTCCTTACTCCATCTTTCGCTCCCTTGAAGACAGCACTTAACCACCCGCACCCCAACATGCATTGAGAGATGTTTTGCTCTCGGGCCGTGGACCTGTGGGGAGTGCACGGGTTATTGGCCCCAAGCCTTCTCCTCCTCTGCAGAATAATACAAATACAAATAAAAATAAAATTAGGTTATCAGGTAATACGTCACATTCAACCAATATATATTGGGGATGAACTGCTCTCAAAACAATAACATAGCAAACAAATGTGTTGTAGTCAATGAAAAATATGTAGAATTTCGACAATTTAGCTTATTTCAGAATGTAGTCTATGACTATGACATAGGAAACAGTCTAAAGCAGTAGTGACATTTATTCAAATTTTTTGGATTGCGTTCACCATCATAGAATAAGTCACAGAATAAACATTTTGTGACCAACCTGCCACCATAGACGACAGGTAATTAATTAATTACGGTCCCACAACATGTTTTTCCTGTTTCTCAAATCTATTTAACAGTTGGTTTAGGATGTGTAAGATGAATAGTTAAACCTATTAAATATGATAGAGCTAATTACGTAACGTTTGTACTGGCATTTAATAAAAATGGTTTGCAATTGAAGACTAATAACATTAAGATTAGGACGTGTCACAAATAATCTTTATTTGGGGGTAATAATAATAAGAATCCTGTCATTATTGGTCTTGTATTTTGGATGCAAATATTTGGGTTTATCTTTTGAAGAATAATAGAATAGAATAGAGTAGAATAGAAATAGCGTAATGGGACCTCGTAGAAGAATGCATGATTCCAAAATCACCCACATCCTCATGCATTTGCCAAGAGAGATTGCGATTCACTGGTTATTTCTAAGAGGATATTTTCCAGGTAGTGTATTAGGCGATATGATAGTTGTGACATCTTCGTTCTGGCACAAGTGGTTTCCAGTAGCCCAACTCCTGCCTCATCAGATCATCAGGCGCACCACAGGTGTTGATTTATTCGATCAATAATGCAGAAAGTTGGTTTCTTTCTTCTGTGTTGGCCGGGTGCCCCCTTATGCCCTGCCAGAGCCTGACAGCTGCAGAGTACACCAGGCATGTTACAAATGCAGAAATGATACATCGATATTTGAAAAAAGAAAACACAGCAAAACTGCCAATTGAATGTGATGCACAGAGATTGCTGCCATTTTTTTTTGTTGGAAGCCATATTTTCCTTTTTCCTCCCCTGGTTTGCCAGGCAGCAGAGAGAGCCCGTATCTTCCTGTTCCTCTGATTGTTGGCCTCTAATGAGCATGGCGGACGGTGAATCTTTTCAGAACAAATTGTTGAAGACATCTGGCCAGGCGTTCTCTCTGATGCATGTGCAGCTGAAACATCCCTCTAGATGGAGTTGGCATGGCAACCACTAACTGCTATTCACCGGCAATGCAGCTTGAAAGGTTTAGGGCCCATAGTTGAAAATCCATTTGTGCCCACTACCACATTGCTCTTCATTCTCTTTACCTGGCCTAAGGCGCAATAAATTCTGTCTTGCCTGAGGAAAAGTAAATTCTCTTTATGAATTGATGGCACTCGTGAACCAAACATGCCTTTGTGCTTCGCTTTTATTGTGGATAATTTGTTTTGCAATTAAATGCTTTGGCAATTGTGGTTTCTTAAATAATTCACCGTAATATTCAAGTCAATTTCTGGCTTTTTTTATCCAACTTATAACAGTGCGAATGTCATTATTGATGTGATATATCCCAAATAGAAAAATGTGCAGTGTTCTATTTTCAACATGACATTTTAAAACAGAACTACGTCTTGGCGCAGTATATATATGGAATAGTGCTGCATCCTGGGAGCTGCTGCCATTACTGTGAAAGCAGTGAGTGAACCAACTGTGTGTGGAACAAAGAGGATAAGTGGAAGCAGGGAGTGGTATAGACATTGCATGAGCCCTGTCCCGGTGGTTAGCTCCCCACTACAACACTTAATGACCCCAGCTCTTCAGCTGAGATGAGACACTTCATTCACAACATTATCTGAAGGGCACTGTGTTTGAGGAAATTATCTCATCCTCGGGACCAAAATTGCATCGAACTTGCCATTACAATTAGGTATAGCAGGGTTTCTTAATATTTTATATATTTTTTTTTGTATAGACCAAGGTAAGTATTTCAAATTATAAAGTTCAACAGACACACAGCACAGCAGTTTTATGGTGACATTATTAATTATTCAGATTAGTTGATTCTCCCGAAATAGATTACCAAAAAACATGGCGGTGGATTATTTGTTTGATTAATAGTTCAGAATCAGAGGACAAAAACAAAGGGCCGCTTTATAACATTAAATTTCAAGGCAATGCTTTCAACAGAAGTTGATTACTCATGAAGGTATAATGTTCACAAAATGTTTACCTTAAAGTTAAAGTTTTAACCTTTTTGTTTTGGTTTCTAAATGCTTCAAGTGTCAGCACTGAAGTTCTATTCTTAAAAGAACTAAGCGGCTTCATTTTAATTAATTAATTAATTTTAAACCACAAACCTACCTAAAACATGTATGATAAACTGCTTGTAAAAGAGCATTCACAAGTAACAATTACCTAGCATGTATGCATCAACAGAGCTTAACACTGACGGCTAGATGTGTAGAGACATTCATACATGGTTTTCAAACTGCTAAAACTGCTAAACTGCATCATTGAGTATTTTGATACCTATAATTTTGCAGATGTTATTATCCAGTTCTTAGGGGACTATACAATATAAAGTGTCATTCATCCTGGCCAATTTGCAAGTGTTTGTAGTCTTAGTGTCTGGCCATCTTTATTTTACATGTTAAATAAAGTAAATATAAATAATGTACCCTGTCCGTTGGTTGCATGATATAAGTCCCATTAAGTACAGACTGGGTGTAATAGGCAAAAAAATAAAATACATTTAAGAAAACAAACAAAGCAGTTTGATTGAGAAACACACATACATTTTTCTTTTTTTCACTTTACTATAGAGAATTCTTTAAAAATATGATTTGATGAAGTAAAATGGAAACCTTTCTATGAGAAAATGCTATGTGCAAGCGCTTTCCTTTAATGCATGTGTGGGTCAGTTGCTATAGCAACATTGGTGGAGGCTGTTTATTAAGGCAGGCTAGTGGTTAATTGATCTCCTAATGCACTTCGCTGTACACATGGCGCTAAGTTGCTTTTGTTTCCAGGTCACATTTACATAAAAGCTTTTGCGCTTGCCAGAACCAATCATTACCATCAATTTTTGTTTTTTGTCCATTGGAAATGAACACAGTGTAAACATTGGCTAATAAACACTAAAATATTGCCTCATGAGGGAATTATTATAATACCAGCGCTAGTGAGAAACTAAATACATTCACAAATACAACTCTTTTTAAAGCAGCCGGTAATGCTGAAGAATACTATTTTACGTTTGGTTTAAATTGAACCAGCTCATCTTCATTTGAGACCATATATGAATTAATCCCAGAAATATTTTTCATGCGCTGAAAACCTGATTATCTATTGACAGACAAAAAAAACATAACATAAATAGTGGACTATGTGCAGTTCCATTGGGAAATCGTAACTTTGTCAATTTTCCATTTTACTAATATATAACCGTAAAAAGGAATACTGACATTCTGTATATTAATAATCAATTTATAAACTGAGGAAGTATCAGACAAATAAATGAATTGAATAAACTAGATCATATGGATTTTGGAGCATACTGACGACTGATTTGAATTCTTTTACCAACTCACTGTTTTACCCAGACAATGCATTTCACCAATGATTTGTATCTTTAACATTGGATAAACAACAGAGCCAAGCATGGAACACAATACATCATAGCTATTCCCCTTTTGTATCTCCGGAAAAAAGGTTTTTGAAAGACTAATCAAATGGTATAGCAAAGGCAGTGGCATTGAAGGCAATACCAACAATTGTGCATGGAAACTTCACAGCCATTTATTAGGTGCAATTATATCTGATCAACCCATGTTTAGGTTGATCATATGTTTTGTAAGTGCCCTAGCCTGTTGACTTCCTTCAAATGTCTATTTTTGGCAATTAGTTTCAAATCAAAAGAATCAATGAAAAGGAGCTTTCACACAGCACCACAGACAGGGACATAAAATCAATAGCTTTCAAAGTAGCTGTGAAAGCAAATGTCCAAAAAAAGGTATTCACATTCAATACTCTTTCTTTTCAAGAAAGCGAAACTGAAAGCATGTGAAAAAAATAGAGGAACAAAAAACCAACAAAATACTTTTCTTTTTTCTCCACATATTATATACATATGTATATGAAACGCCTCTAGTTGGGCTCCTCTGGTTTAGATTTTACAGTCATGGCACTTGTGGCACAAGGTGTCACTGTGAAGCGAGGCTGAAATTGATTGTGCATTGAGGCACAAGTGACAGATGTTAAATGCATCCGCTGGAAGGTGTCTCCTGATGGCTGGATCTCGCCAACGTTTTGGAGGCTTCAACTGTTCAACTTCCATCCGGCAAGTAGTGGCTTGCCATTGAATTTCTGAAGGATCCTGATTTGACCAAGCTGTAGAACTTTTTTTTGTATGTGGAGGGTTTGTAGGGGCACAAGGGATGCCCTGGCTTTAAGGGTCCTGGACTGATTGCAGGTTTGGAGGGGTCTGATTGGCTTTCAGCTATCGCCTTCACAATGGGGCTAAATACCCGGGAGGACACATATGGGACAGGGATTGACTGTATTGTCCCAGGGACAGTAACCGAGTGGAAGGATGAATGCACACTAGTGATTCTGTGCTTTGAGAGGAACACGCATTTATTTGGTTAGATTCAGTGATTTTCCTTCTCTGATATTTTTGGTTATTTTGTTCTTGTTCTGCATGTGTGTGTGAAAGAGGGTTGCGGATAAAGTGAAAAGTGTGAGAGACAGAAAGAGAGGGCATGCAGTCTTATTTTGTAATTATTTAAATTATATTTGATATTCTTCCATATTAAGGTTATGTTTATTCAAAATATGTATTTTTTTTTCTTAGTTTTGTATTTTTTATTAAATAATGTTATGCCTGCAATATGTATATCACATTACTATTTACTTGCATTCCAGTTAACTACCTTAATGCTGAATCATTGCAGTGATGAATTGTCTCTATCTAACACTCCTAATCGTTTATATTTGAAACGATTAGGAGTAACTTATCCAGGTCTATGTATAACCTTGTACAAGTAAACCTCACATTCCTGAATTGAATAACATTCGTCACAAAATGGAAGTTCCAAAATAGACAAGCAATGCTACTTTTGGACCAAATACCGTAGCATAAATATCTTTATTTTCTAGAGCTTCATCCCCGGACTCCCAGAGTATCCGCACACATTCCTCTGTGCCGGCTAGGTACAGATGCCCACAGTGCAGAGCACAACATCCGTCTGGAGGTGCTGGAGGTTTGATTAACAGCCTCCCTATCTCCAACAGGAAGCCAAATTAGCACTCATAAGATGACCTCGCATCAACATTGTCCTCCTTCTGCCCTCTAGTTACAAAAAACAGAAAAAAAGCAAAACAGTTAATTCATTTGCTTGGAGGAAGGGGGCGGGGGGGGGGGGGGTGGGGGGGGGAGTCGGGAACACGAACACAGCAGTTACAGCGAAGGCCCGGGCACTGTCAAACTAATTTTATCTCCTCCTCCCCCTCTTTGCGCGCGCTGGCTCGCGAGGAGGACTATTAAATCTTGTTGTTTAGAACTGAGGCAGACTGCAATTACGCCCGCCCTGCTCCGCGCGGGGAAGGGGGAGTGTTGTTGTTACAGCCGGTGTGTATCTCATCCCAATCCATAATTTTTTAATCAAATAACATATCTAAGAGGCAGGCCCGGCTGATTCATTAAATGGCGTAACAATGGTAATATGTTGTGCTTTTTATTTGCAAATACTGCCTCCTGTCTCTATCTCCTCTCCCCTCTCCTTGTGTTTCTTCCCTCCGTTTTAATCAGTGCCGGTGTCACTCTTGCCGCGGAGGCTGATCACTGCAGTATTTGACAGTTTGTGTCTGGGGTGGAATTAAACACAGACGTGATTTGCATCTGACATTGAAGGGTGGAGAGGAGGGGGGTGGGGGTGTGGGGAGGCTTCAGTGGTTCATATTGTCTCTCTGGGAAATTAACATGCAGACAAGCCTGTCTCTCTTTATATGCGGGTGCTTATGAGAGAGGGTTCAAACCACTGCTTTTGTGCTGGGGCAAGAGGTTATGTAGAGACTAGAGCCGGCCCTCAGCCCTCTCTCTCTCTCTCTCTCTCTCTCTCTCTCTCTCTCTCTCTCTCTCTCTCTCTCTCTCTCTCTCTCTCTCTCTCTCTCTCTCTCTCTCTCTCTCTCTCTCTCTCTCTCTCTCTCTCTCTCACGCTCGCTCTCGCTCTCTTCCCATCTCGACACTTAATGTATCTCTTTTGTACCCCAGAATTGATGCACTCAGTGGGTACAGTGCGCTTTCTTTTAATCCCTCCGGCTGAATTGGGACACCACTGCTTTTTGTCCGGGCCAGAGGCGCTCTCCACTCTTACGTCCTCTTTTGATATCATCAACCAGTCTTTCCACGCCTGTGTCTGGATTCTGGGTTTTTTTTACCCAGGAATAAATGTGCCCAACCTTGCGCTACTGAAACTGAAAGGTGAATAAACATCATAGTGTGTGGCGCGCTCCTCCTCTCCCTTTGTGGTGCGTTCAATCACAGAGCCGTTCTGAATCCCAAGAAGGTTAACTCATTTTCTGGTGATCAATTCCCACACCAGAAGAGCAGCCACACACACACAACCACACACAACACACACACACACACACACACACACACACACACACACACACACACACACACACACACACACACACACACACACACACACACACACACACACACACACACACACACACACACACACACACACTATTATATTTCTGCTCAGGATTACAGAATCAATTCTTTGCGATGGGGCTTGAACTCTACACTCACAAGGCTACAAACACACGCAACACTCACTCTTCACAACACAAAAAAAATCCAAGGTAATTGGGAACTCTCCACCTTTTGTACCCCTTGTCTGCCTTACGTAGGTCATAATAGTCGTCTTTATATTCGTATAGGCCTACATAATATGGGTATACATGAAAACAGTAGTTTCATGTATATAAAACTGTATACCGAAACTGTATCATGTGGCAAAACTGTATACTTGTGTGTGGGGAGCTTGAGTTCATATCATCCAAACTTCAACACATACACCAGAAATTGGTCACCATGAAGCAGTACCCCTCAAAAAATGGAACATACAGGATGTCAAATACGGTACAGCATTTTTTTTTTTGCCAAGAATGCGAGTCCAAGGAATGGCATGACCGAGATTTGGATTCCTAGCTCTTACAGAAGAAGTTTGCCCAAAAGGGCTATTCTTTCAGACAGAGACTCTTTAAAGTAGGGCACATAGGACATAGTCTATCAGAATGTGCTATAGAAGGCCATTTGGGCCAGCCCTGCCCCTACCAGCCCTGTGACTTCACAACTTTGTTCTACAGGGCTTGCTGCAGTAGGTGATGCTTTGTGAGTCACTTCCTGTAGGGATAGAGCCCTGAAAACGATCACTGTGTATGTCCTTGAGGCTCTCTTTCGTGTCAAAGTGATCCCAGGTCTCGAGCTCACTCCTTGACCCCAGGTCACCTACGAATGACATCACTTCCTGTAAGGCTTGAGCCTCAATAATTGATCATTGAGGTAGACATTAATGCGCTTATTCATATAAAAGAAGGTCAGATATCTCTATCCCACTCCCAAGTCATTCTGTGCCTCCATGAATGGTGCATTTGCATCACTTCCTGATGGGCTACGACCTCCACATGGTGATCATTTTAGCGATTTGTTGATTTTGTTGTTGTTGTTTTTTTCGTCTGCCAAAACCTTTAAAGTGATATTAATTTGCAGTGTTCATATCAATCACCATGGGCAATGGTAGAAAACGCTGCATAAACTAACTAACTAACTAAGCATCAATACATTCACTGGACAAAGATTACAAAAATAAAATGCACATTTCGTCAACCATATGTGTCTTTTCAGGTCATAGTGATGATCTGTGCTGTCGTTTGGGATGGAGAACAAACTCAAACTAAAGCTCTTTGCTGTAGGCCTAGTATTATAGGCCTACAGCAATATTGCGAGTATTATAAATACAAAGAGAATGATGTGGTATATACATTTATTTCTGAACAAAAGTCATTACATTATTATCAGAAGACAGGGAACATTAAAGTGGAAAAAAAAAGCACACAGATATTCTTTCCCGATCTAATCATCTAAAATCTTTTCTAAAACCCTGTACGGTTGTAAAATCAATACATGTGCTTTAAGCAGCACCTTATCTTATGATTTAAACACAGAACCACCATTAACTATTATACAGGCCGTTAATTGCATCCTGATCAATAATGTTAATTCAAATGGCGGTCATATTAGATTTAAAGATGTGTGCGTTCACATAACGTTGAGCATGATGATGCGGTCTTAGTGAGCGGGAGCTATTAGAAGTAGGAAAAAGCTG
>OLKM01000076.1:244409-254409 GCA_900291075.1 Melanogrammus aeglefinus
TCTTAGTCAGGATACGTAGGCTCGAGATATCATTTAAGTGTATAAATAGCTTGAGACCATGCCTCTTCTCACACAATGTGGGCCGTCTTGACCTTCTCCACAATATATAGACTGAGAGCCCCACCGGCTACATGAAGACTCTGTTGACTGGTGCCTCTCAGGAAGAAAGAATTCAAAGCTGACTTCTGTAGCAGCGGCTGCTTATTGTCCTCCACCCAGCGACACATACACCACCTCTTGGCTTTAACCCTGATATTATACAGTATATGACTGTGGTTTCATGGATGGAAAAAAGCCTTGTGACTCTCAAAGCTGCCTGTAAGAAGAAGCTTGCTTGTTGCTGAAATGCTGCTGTTATATTGAGTAGTAGGATGGGTTCCAATACATTTGCAGTGAATCATATGGTTGTTGCCTATCTTTTGAATAGGGTTACTCCTTTTCTTCTTCTTTTTAAATGTACACTGAGGTTACAGCATATTTAATAACTGATGTAATTGTAAGATTACTGAATACAATCTTACTACTATATAAATAGCAGGCCTGTCAGACAAGTTACTCAAGTTGGTCATTGCACATGTGACAAGCAGCCTGCAGCTCACGCACACAGCACACGCCAACGCACACATACTCCGCATTCACACACACACGCACACACACACAAACATACACGCGTGCGCTGATGCAGACGTTTCAAAACAAAGGCAGCGCAGGGCACTGCATACACACACACCGCACGCACACACATGCACACACATGCACGCACACACATGCACGCCAAGCGGCCTGCCGCTCACATGTCATAAAATTGGCTAGTCGTTTTTTATTGTTAGCTACATTAGCCTCTTTAGCAAACCAGCTTGAAAATAAACAACACAACTTTACATTGTATTGCTGGCACAGCAAGAAGGTGCATGACCAAATTGGTAGAAATACAAAGAAAAAAAATCTCTTAATGGGCGCAGCCATTTTTGTTGAGAATGTCATCACTGCTCTCTGCCTACTCTCAGAATTCCGAGAGATGAAGCCAGAAAAGGGGCGTGCCTCAGAGAAATGCCGCAAGAAAGCTGGGAGATTTCCCGACTTCCGATTCGGATGGCTGGCGTCCAAGGAATCTGGAACCCACCAAAGGCAGCGCAGGACACCGCATACACACACTCCGCACACACATGCACACACGCAGGCACACACGCACATCGTAAGACGATCTGTCTATAGACTGTAGAAATTGCAATAAAAGAAGTGAAGAGACAATTTCTCAGGTCGACAAGCAACGACAGATAGTTCATTTTGTCATATAAAAAAATCTAAATTCAAACATCGCGCCAACCGGCATATCAACACACAAGTCACAGGATCTTTAAGAGACAGCGTCCCTATAACACAGAACGAAAACATGTCAATAACACAGTATGGTGAATTATGTCTAGAGTCCACCACAAGACTACACTTTGTTGCTTACATGTAATAATACTCTCCTCCTTGAGCCTCCCGAAATGTCTTGCAATATTGATATCCCTCCTCCCCACTGCGGACTGTTTTATTGTTTTATTTTTCTTGTGTTTTGTGTGCATGCTATGTGTGACTGTAGGTTGCTGCTACCTGTCTTGGCCTGGACACTTGAAGAGTTGTTTAATCTCAATAATGATTATTGTTTTCAACTAACCAATAGTAGTTGCCATGCATTTTTAAATGTCAATGCACTTTTCAGCCCTGAAGAACAGTAAAAGCTGCTGAATAATTGATTTTCATGCATAGTATACTACACTTTCCCTTGAACAATTACCCCTGTTACCCATAAATTTACTAATTTTATAACGTAATGAAATGCACACTAGCTGCTTTCAGACACACGTGTAAATCCCGATATTCTCCTGCTATTCTCCTGATGTGAAAAACATATCCTGACATTTGTACCCTGAAAATCTCCTGAATAGTACTACCCCTGAGTTAGTATTTTCTCCGTAGGAATTTAAATTATCCTGTATGTGAATGAGGAATAGAAAGTCGATATTTCTCGAACCACTTCAGTGTGCATGTTGATGAGGCTTCTGCATGTCATTGAGTGGCCCCCTGAATGATATTCAGCCTGTTGCCTGTTGTTCGCTGAAATTTTTAAAGAATATTTAAATGTTGGCACTGCTTTTAAGAGTCATTTGTGGTGAACGCTAAAAGATCTTATCATAACCCTAAAGGTACACATCATACAATAAATTACAATAAATGAGTTTACAGCTGCATGTGTATAAAATGTGTTTTTTTTATTATTATTACTGACAACAGTCAGCTGAACATTTTAGGGTCCCATCCTTCCACTACCTGTTTTCTCAGTTAAACACAGAAATCTACTACATATGTCCAAGTGTTAGTTGTATATGTGAAATTAAGCAAAAAAATCACCTCTCTTTCTCCGGTAACGCAGTCGTTCGTGACGCCTTTCTTCTTCGTCGTTCCTTCTATTTGTTTCTAACTCTTGCTCCAATCTTTCATCCACCGATGCTTCGGATTTGGTGGATGCAACGGAATATATGATGCATCATTTTAGCAACATTTAAGATGATTGCGATGATCTGCTCGTTCTGCCTCCATTTTGTCTATGGTCTAATCAAAATAAACTACAGTGACAGAGGCCACACTTATCCCGCCTCTTGCGAACTTAGAACCTATGTCATATCCCGCCCGTTGGAAGCCCACCCCCCCTAAACCCCCCGTTGATTCTACTGATGTCTAAACAACATCGATGTCCACGTATAAAGAAACAAGTGTGAATTACCCTCTCGGTCGAATCTCCTGATATACAAATGCGTGAAAACGGCTTACAAATAGAAAATGATTATGCTTGCTTCATAACCTAAGGAGGAAATGATTATGCTTGCTTCATTAAGTAATAGGTGAAATAGAAATGTATACGTTGTGAAGTTATAGGCAAATAGTTATTATATCATGAGCTCAGAATTTTGTTACATTATTGACTTGGGTTTCCACATTATTGCCATGGGTTTAATTACAACTAGAGGTTGAGCATGCAAAACGCACGCGCGGAAACTCTAGTCTATGTAATAGCTGCCTCCTTATCCTGTCCATACTTGAATCTGGTGGCGGGCAAATCAATGGGGCTCTGGATCTATACCTTTACCATGAATCAGATGTGTGTAGCCACTAGTGATGTCATGGGCCATGCGTCATTCTTGTTCTTCTGGATATCAACACTCCAGCCTGGGAGCCCAAGAGGTCTTGGGGATAGTGCCATTCATAAATCTAGGAGACCTCTTTGGGGATCGATCCGCATGCTAAGTGAGGTCAAGGTTCCCCGCCCTTTTCAATCTGGTGGAGGTGAACACAAGGCTTCAGGAGGAGTGGAATTGTGTGCTATGAGACGAGAAGTTACTTTGGTTATTGTTCACGATATTTTGGATGGAGCATTACAGGTCGCTACAAATCGATCAATGTTCGACGGAAATTAATGGAAAATGAATCCCCAAGATAATGGCATTGAATTTGCTATTGTCTTCAGGATGCATTGTTCATAATCCAGGTTCATCCCAGCATTTCCCTCAACCTTTCACATTTCATTGATCAGAGTTATCTCCAGGATATGGCGGGCCACAGGGCCAGGGTAGTGGTCATAGTGTTTGATTCCTCCTGAAAGGTCCTTGGTTGGAACTGTAATGTCTGCACTAGCCTCTATGATATCCTTGAGCAACAGGCCGGACCCCTACCAGCTCAATTAAGCTGCTATCAGTAATTGTTGCATGGCATTGTTATTCTTATTTCATTGTCCTTTGATTGAGTCTCATATTTGTCATGCATTCAGATCTATGGTAATGGCCAGTAATCAAACCTATATATGAGAACCATGAGACTCGTCTGAACATAATTTGGTCAATACAAAGTTGGGCTGTACTATAAACATGATCGTGAGGCAGTCTGAAAAGTGGGGGTTGTATGGATAGTTCAGTCATGTGTGAGGGGATTGTTGTTTGTGACAAGTCCAAAACGACTAGTAGCACTGCAACCAAAAAAAATCAAGTCTGCACATTGCACCCACCATATGGTTTAAATTGCTTATGAATTGAACATTCATTTAATAATATCCAAATATTTACGTTAACATTTTGGCATGAATGCATGTACACTTAAAATAATGCAACCACTCTCCATTTAATGGTGAATGGAATGTGCATCGATGAATATCCCAATATATTGGTATTTTATAAGGTTTCTGCCTGTATATACTACAACAAATAGAAAAATGGGACAATGATGTCTCACTACACAGAGCAGAACTTATTCTAAGGAGTTAACACACACTTCCAGACGTAGGTAGCTCGTCCCAAGTAAAAAGCTCCCTCATGCTACCACATGCATCTGTTTAAATAATAGCTATAGAGTTCAATGGAGATAAGCCTATCGACATATAATACAAACTCAAGATGTGTTAACTTTGTATATCTTATCAAAATTGGTATGGCCATTGAAATCTGACATCAATTTACTTTTTGCACTTTTTTTATTGCCATTTAACAAGTCAAATTACAAGCAACAAATAAATGATATAGGTTGGAATAACATTTGTCGGTATTAATCCAGGGTTATGGAACACAATACTGGAAAATTGCCTGTCATTTGATAATCAGAGCGATTTAGATGCTAAAATGTTTACCTCTGCCTCTAGGAGTGAGTCAGTTGTCCACATATCAATGAAACACTAGATTTCAATAAAAGGACGTCTGTATTATTTTGTGTTGTGGTCTTTTAATAGTAGCTCAGACACTGTTGATACTTCTGGCAGTACCTAACTGCAACTAAATGTTATTGTGTTCAAATAAAGCCTTTCCAAGGAAACACATTGTTGATCAATTCAATACCTAAATGGGCCTCAAGCCCTTTGAAAAAAAAGGTTTTGTCAGGTGTGGCATCAAATGTCACGTTTTTATTGCATTCCTTTCATAGACACATAGCTGCCAGACTAACTCAGAATGTCAAGATCAACTCTTTTCTACACAATACTCCCTCTATTCTTCACCGCCTTCGTGACAAAACTGAAACAAATACATCGTAGATACCTTGCACAGTGGACTTAAACACTGAAGTATTAGGTGTGGTTTCAAAAACAGAGATGATCTAATTCTCCTGATACCTGCAAAGCAGCAGACACACCGATTAAGACGGGATGTCCCTATACGGAGGTGGGCGGTACTGGGGTGCAGAATAGGCTCCGGCCGACCACGGCATTTCTATCGCTTTTTTGTCAACAAGCAGACAGTGCTGAAAGACTCCGCCATTGTAACCATTCCTCTATTGATATTTGCCCCCCCAGCTGCAGGCCTGTTGGCTGTAAACTTAGATGCTAAGTGTAATTTTGGATGTCATCACAGCATTTGCCATGTACATTTTTAAATCTATGCAAAGGTCTGCAACGCTGCTGCTGCAACATGCTGTTCTTGAGCCTCAACATAAGAAAAGAACTGTCATCTCCATAGAGAGATCACTGGACTCTGTTTACCCCTTGAATAGGAGACTGCCCCCTTTATGATTACCATGAAAGCTGAGCTCAGCCTCCTTGTTTTGAAAGACAACTGTGAAGAAAAGAGGATTGACCAAAAGAGTGGAGAGAAAAGTACAGAATCAGATCCTTTATTTGTGAGGCCCTTTGACAAGAATGCCAAAACTAGTGGCCCTGAGATCCTTAAAATAGAATGCTAATAGCGTGTGTCACTTGGCTGCTGACAAGAAGTGGGCCAGAGACCTTGGTATAATCTTCAGAGTAGTATCTGAAGCCCTGAACAGGCTTCTTAACAGCAACACCAGAGACTACGCTGCCAAAGTGTTTGTGGAGAGAAGGGAGTCTTAGAGTCTAGTAAGTGGTTCCTATCTGCTTTCAGAAGTGGGCTTTCAATGCATTCAGGCTGATGCTGACACCAGCACTGCCGGAACTGTAAAGGATCCAACCAAAATCCATCTTTTATTTAGATAAATAAAATGTGACATGTTCAGCATGTATTCAACATTAGATTCTTATTTTATCATAATAATGCATAATATTGTTCAGAGATTTCCAGTGATTATTATGATCCTGCAGCTTGTTTATATTATATGGAAACATAAATGTCATTGTTTTTCTTGATTTTCAACTTGATAAATTCACAACCATTTGAACCTGACATTGACATTCAACAACCAACTTCTCCTTTTTTTTTATTCTTGGAAGAAGCTATTCGGAATTGATTATGAAGACATCTGGGCTAACATCAAGTCGGTATGAGGAAGCTAATCTAAAAGATGAGTGCTTGCTATATGATAACTTATAAAAATTGGTATGAAAGTGTAACATGTGAAACCACCATGGATGATGGTTAATGTGTATTTTTATTTGTTTTTTGTAAAGCTTGACCTTTCAATTTGGAAAATATTCACAAAAAGCAGAACAACTTTTCTCAGCATATTTTGAACACATCTTTAATGGCTATTATGATGAAGTATTGTATTGACCCAAAGGGTAGTAGAAAAACAATGTAGGCCTCCAGCTGCACCCGCAAGTACCCCCTTCACCAGTCAGGCAGATTGTTAGACTTTTGTTATCTCCAGAACGTGCTCTCTGCTCATCTGCGTTCACTCAATGCTCCTCTTAATTGGACGGGTACAGCATCAAGCCATTACGCGTTTATATATATGGCCCCACTTTTATTTTTTTGGAGCATCTACAGGTGAAAGTACTTGTGAATGCAGGCCCATGGTTCTCCTTTGGATGTGCTCTTATAGCCCATTGTCTCCCATAATAAATGAGCAGGGCTTCGCCTCCTTAAGTTACCTTACTAACCAGCCGTGGTGGAAACGTCAATATGTGACACAGGGTGACCCTTTCAAGAATTCTGTATGAGATCCATCTGGATACCCTTTGAAACTATATTATCAACGAGGTCTGGTGTTTTTAGAATCTATTGTCATCAGAAATTAGGAGCGGACTAATAAAATATGGCCATTCAAATGCTAATAGCACAGACAAGGAATTCATTTTCTGAAGCACCCATTGGAGTGAACCTTAAAGAGCCGTCAAAGAGATATCCTCAAAGTGGCTGGTTGCGTTGAAGATAGCAGTGAATTATAAAATCAAGTGAAAGGTAAAGGTCTTCATTTACCATTGTCTCAGCTGATGAATAATAATGTGTTTCCCTTGGGAAAATCTCAAAGAGGCAGTTTAATACACACCCATTCGTGTAGCATTGTGCTACTTCAGCACAGTGCAACTACCTACCTTTGGCCACTAACTCAAAGGCACAAGGAATAACGAGAACTTTTATAAGAGTAATTGAGATACCGGTAGTTTATGAACAATTATCTAATACTACAATACAGCAATACAATACAACAAGACATGTCGCTTTCAGACTTATCTTCATTTGTGAAAAGCACAATGTAGTGTTAAGTAATGTGCGGTTGGGTTGAGACTATTCTGTTTTATGACTTTTGAGACTTTTACCTTTTACTTCTACATATAACTCATATTAGGGAATGAATGATGTAAAACCAGTTAGCAAGTTCAGCTAAACATGCAATGCCATCTCCCACAGGATTCTTAATTCACACAATGATTCGATTTGGGACAACTGCATTAGCAGCCTAGTCTTGCTCAAGTGGAACACCAAGCGTATGGCTTTAGACTTGTGCAGGCCTAATTATAGAGATTATCTCATTTGCTATTGTAAGGGACTGTTGTGCCATCTCCCATTTATTTAATTAGTCCTTTCACATTTGGAAAAGGTCTTTTTGGGGCTAAAAAATGTGTTTACAGGTTTGGGAGGTATCTGAGATTCAGAGGGGGTTCCACTGTATTAGCATTGCATTCATCCTTTTCAGTGTTGTTCAGCAATATGTCAGGCAATTAGCTGTAATAATGATTTTTTTCTGTGGCGCTAATCAAAAAATATGTTAAAACATTCTTTATGTTCCCGGTTGACGGTCTGTTTCCATTTAACTGCATGGCTAAAAAGAGCCTTCTACTCCTGGCTTCCACTCCACTTGATCACCTCATTTGCATTTTATATTGGTAAATCAAATTAAGCACCCGTAGCTTTTAACATGATTGAATGTGGCCAGGGCGGCACAGACGGGACTTTTTCTGCACAGAAAATTAGACCAAATTTAATGTGCAGTGCGAAGAGCCCGTTCCCCTTTTGCATTCAGCAAATCACATTCACTCAGCTAATTAAAATGATTTCCCCCCTTTTTTGTCTGCAATTGCCAAAGGAGCTTTGATAGATTTGCCCACCTGCTGTTTGTACAGTACATCTTCTTTTTACTGCTTTCCCCCCCCGGGAGCTCCGTCCCTCTGTCAGCTGTCATGTACACGCCGCAGCATTGTTGCGTTGCTACTGTATCCATTGATACGCCCAATAACCAATTACTGAGGCACAATGCCTCTCTGTTTAGCTCACTGATCATACACCACTTTTAATGTTACTGAGGTTATTAAGGCATTGGTAGGGAATGTTTGTTCTGCTATTTAGACTAGGATATAATGCATAGATGGTATGCATGCTGGTCTGAATGTTGATTTACATTCCATGTTTCTTTCCTCAAACAGACCGATGTTTAGTTTGTCGGCTAAATGTGTTGGCTAAACTGAATCTGTGAACTAAGACTCAATTCAACTAGTTGCATGTTTTTTTTTAAAAGAATCAACAGTTCTGTACCGTTTCAATAAGTAATTAATAACAACAAAATGGTAAAAAAAAAGAGTTTCCAAGTTGAACTTTGGCGGCTGTAATGTTAACAAATTCCGGGATGGCTCACTCCTGTGCTCAATCATATTAAAACGTACTTGTTGTTATTTTTTATTTAGAATCTTTAAAATTGATAAACATTTTGCTTTTACAATTGTGTTAAGCACAAGCGAGTGTTTTTGTCCAAATATTATGAAACAGAAATACATTTTATTTTTTTTTGACCAAGAAAAAGATACGTTGGACAGCCGTGATAAGATAAAGATAAAGAAAGAGGGGGAAGGAGGTAGAAATTGCCACACTTCAGGCAGTATTCCCACTGGGGGATAATAGGAGCAGTTCGCACGGCACAGCCACAGCGCCTGCAGTTTCAGCACCAGGCGCTTTCCCGGAACGCGACAGTCAGCTTAATTGCAGCTTTTAGGATCATTATTGCTCCCATGTGAATGTCAAAATGGACAGGGTTAGTGGGCCTTTGACAAACAGGCCACCACCGCCTGCTGCACCATCACCGTCACCAGAGGGCGGGGCCATTGACAGACTACAAAATACAGCCCTTGTTTGCCATTTTTCGCCTTCAAAAACCAGCAAGGTAAAATGGTACGGTTTCACAAATACATTTTCTGCACACCCCTAAAATATAGTCTGTCTGAAATCGTTCCTTCGGTCTATGGACGACAGACAAATGAATACTGTCAGAGAACACTGTTCTTTAAAAAGTAAACATTGTGACGAAAGACGATCTGAAGCACAGAATTCTGTATCACAAACATATCTGCACCGCACCAATCTCACCATTAGATTACTGTTGTTGCATTAGTTGTAAGAAATAGCATTATTTTACTAGTATTACACTATTATTGTACTCATATTTTGTCCACCCAGGTTCAACATTCAAAGATTGCATCTACTACCCAACACCTAGGGGCTAGTTCATCTACCAGGGCTGTCTTTCCAACCACCCTGCCCCCTGTTGAATTTGGCCTTTAAAATCATATCACAACACATCAAGGTTTATGTTCTTTATTATTATCTTTGAACTTTATAGACTATATTTCTGTAGTCTTTTTCTGTGTCATTCAAGATACATTCATGTTGACTTCATCTGTAAATGAACTGTGAAATCATGGCCGTCGTGATAGAGATAAGAACATTGTTATCATGGTTGAATTTTAAGCTCATAATGTTCTTTAAAAACTGAAGCTATGGCAACTTATTTCAAAGTAAAAGAAGCCCATACATTTTCTATTCATTTAGCTATACAGCTATACATTCAGCCA
>OLKM01000076.1:259409-264409 GCA_900291075.1 Melanogrammus aeglefinus
TCGCTGAATGTCTCTCAGCTGCAGACGGGCCCCTTGGAGTTCTCCTCACACACACTGTGCTGACACTCGTCACTCAAGGGTCCCTGCTCATGGACACCTTCTGAAGAGGCTCCGGAGGCTGGTCCAGCGTCTTGCCTCCGTTGGGTCCTAGTTTCTGGCAGGGTACAGGATTAATGAAAGGCCGTTAAGGTACTTGAGAGTCATGCCTCGACTCTCATGAAAACCCCGGGGCCGACCTATGTGCTACGATGAAAAGAATAACGACATGTTTGATCATTAGATGTTTGATGATGGACTTATTGTTGACAGAATTGACGCACACACACACACACACACACACACACACACACACACACACACACACACACACACACACACACACACACACCACACACACACACACACACACACACTCACACACACACACACACACACACACACACACACACACACACACACACACACACACACACACACACACACACACACACACACACACACACACACACACACACACACACACACACACACACACACACACACACACACACACACACACAAACGCAAACACACACACTCTCTCTACCGTACATGAGAAACCTTTGATAAATACGTGCAGCCCATGCCTTGCCGCTTTACTTGGAGTACATCAGGTCCATCGGGTAAAAGATAAGGATTGACCAGACACTCTGGCTCCCCTTCCCCCTTTCCTCACCCCAGCCCCATGTTGGGCTTGGGGGAGTCAGGCGCCAGATTGCCGAGAGGACCCGGTCCCCGGTGTTCATTTTGCATGCTGATTCAATGCCGTCTCATCCAGTGGCCTGCGATTGTTTGCCCATCCCCGAGTTACAGTGGTGCTTTTGTTCTGCGCCTCCATCAGGTCTGAATGCGGCCCCAGAGCCAGGTAAACCTAAAGGGTATTTTATCACGTCCCTTTGTCTCGTGGCTCTGAGCCTCTCCCCGCGCAGTGGTCCCCAACCACAGGGCCCAACAACACTGCAGGCACTGTGGGTGTAGACATAGTCAAGGAAATGATGACCCAACCGTGACTCAACACATTATCTGTGAAACTTCCATTCGGATTGGTGCAGCGTATAATAATACACTCATGTGTCTTAGTCATTTCTTTGCAACTTTGCAAGCATAATAATTCCTCTGATATCATATGCAATGCTATATCAACCACAGTGCTATAAAACAAAACAGTTTTGCAATATTGGTCATCTTTTGATCAGAGATGAATCAATCATCCCTCCCTATTGTTTGTTTGTTTTAACGCAGGGGTTATTGTTGATCCCTTATTGTCTACCAGTTTGATCCATTTTACTGTCTATTTTATGCTGCAGCAATTTCCATCAAAACAAACTATCAGTACGTTCTTATTTGGACTCTCTGCTTAGTCAGACATGCTTAGTCCTTTAAAGGAACGTACACCAACCTAAGCAAAAGCTTTCACAAAAGGACAGTGAATTTACAAATGCCAAAAACAATTGAAAGGCATTGGAATGAAATATAATACTAAATCATCATAAAGACAAATCAAGCAATAGGGTTGTCCATACAAGACAACCAACTAGGGAAAGAAAACATGCCAGTATATCCCCAATACCATTCAAAGAAACCAACTAAAAATAAAACAAACCCCAAAAGCAAACACATCGCTAAACAGATGACCTTATATAACATTATGTATCTGAGTAAAGCTGTGGCGGCTAGACTGATATGCACAACACACAGGAGTTGAATACAATATCATACAAATACTACAAAAGCCTGCATAGCTCTTTCAACATGGCCCTTGTGACAGGTTTGCAGCTGTAGAAAAGGAAGAGTGTGTGCGTGTGTGAGCTGAGCTAGAGAGAGAGCTCGAGATGACTCCTGAATATGAGCCATACTATGTGCCATCTGTCAGTATCAACAGTGATAGTAATGCCATCGTTGCCAGAATGGGATGAACACATCTGAGCCTCTGTGGCCCTCCTTTCATTGGACATCCCTGCACATATTGAGACCCATTTGAATAAACATGATCAATACATATGTATGATCGTACAGCAGGAAGAAAGAAGGAGGGATTGAAAGAATGAAAGAAAGAAAGAAAAAGGGGTAAAGAGGCATGAAAGACATGTAGTAACAGAATGAAGAAAGAGAAAAATAAATAAATAAAAAAGGAAAGAAAGATTGTATTTCATATTGTTATTTCTTCCACGCGTATTCCTGCTCATGTGGGGGCTGGAGCCATCCAATTTGACTGGGTGTCCTCCATGCACTGGCGTCTGACTGCCCATGAACTACCTATGGACGCATCATTGCACAATCACCCATATGCATCGTCTATATGCTGCACACTTTGGAGGTGGGCGGAAAGCAGAGCCACTGGAGGAATTTCCCACATGGCGAGAACATGTCAAGTCCGACAGGACTCGTTTGTTCTGTCATTTTTTTTGTTCATGTTTACTAATTTCCTTTTGAAATGTGCATAGTTTTGATCTGTGTCTTTTGGTTCTGGGTCCACTTCTACCGTGTCACATTCTCGAATGGACTCCTCAATCAGGGAAGGAGGTGTGAAATAAAACGATCTCTTAAAAAAAACGGATAATCCACGTTATAACGTTGAAAGCTTCCCGGTCGTATATTTGAACGAGTGGTAAATAAACGACCTAGATTTTACCAGGACAAAGTATGCCAGTTTTGTAAACTCAATTTCTAACAGTGGCAATGTCACCGTGTTCCGAGCTCAGACTCGGACCCCCGCTATTCATTGAATTGGATCATATTTGTTTAGCAAATAGTCCTACGACTCGGGTGAGTATAAGAACATTCCTGGTATTATTCAACATTTAATTATTGAACTATAGGTACACAATCGAGCACAGGAAGATCTTAACGAGCATTGTTTATCAGTGTTTTTTCTGACTTCTTGGCCCAAACCCAATCAAATGGTAGGCCATTATGCCTATTCACTTTTGCCTACAAGAAGTTGCCTGTAATCCAGTCATCTGCATACAAGACATGCATGACTGTATAAGATGTAAAGATGTTTGAAGGCCTTTGAATGTTTGAAGGTAATAGGACGGTTGTGGTAAACAAATGAATGAACTAGGCCTTCCATTAACCTATCCGTTCGGTGAGGCCACATATAGGCTATTATAAAAAAGGACGAGACACAAAATCGGATAGACAAGTCTGAGGCCGCAGTACAATCTTCTGTTTTACTTCAATTAAGAAAATTACACAAAAGTGGTAAATTCGACAATAAATAATAAATAATTTGCTGCACAAGCACAAACAAAAACGCATTTTCAGTATTCGTCTTTAACTTATAACTATACACATCTTTGGGAAAGAAAAAAACCTTGGACGGACACTAACACACACGAATTGCCCACAAAGCCATGTGGCAGAATAGAGGTATACCTTGTTGCAATGCTTTATTAGTGGGGCGTTGAAGGAAACGATGCAATTCGAGCGAAAAAGCAATGGGATTCCCTCACATATTTAGACCTATTCCAAGAGTCATATCTGGTCGAGCTCTTCAGTAATAATAATCATAAAAAATGAATCAGTCTTCCTCGTGGAGAGCTCTTTTTTGTTTGCCTTTTCAAATATTGGTGCCACTTACGTTAAATCTTGAACACACACAACAAAGTGTGTTCGATTGTTTGTCCTGTTTGTCCTATGAATTTACTGACGGAGTTGACATCTGTCTTCTCTTTTGGCAAAACTTTCACCAGACAAAAGCAGCTGCAGCAGCAGCACCAATCCTGCAGGTCGAAGGAAAATCCGTGGCTCCATGTATCAGACACGAGACACCAAGGCGGTGTGCTCCCTCTCCTCAGCAACTCGCTGCAGGCTGCTCTGCAAAAACCGTCGCGCTGCGGGCTGGCCATGTGGTCGGAGTAGTAAATCCTAGGATTGTCTTCACAGTGTAAAAATTGACAACCGGTGGGGTTGCGTCGCTATAAAGAGGTTTCGTGCAGTCGGAGAAGTACACAGTCTTCGAATGGAGTGAAGAAGAAGAAAAAGAAGAAGTAGAAGTGGACATCTCGGAGGGTCCTTCGAGTCTCTCCCCGTCCCTTACGCTCCTCTTCTTCAGACAGAGGTCAGGGGGCAGCCGAACTGCCCTGCAGCCCTACGCTTCTAGCGGGCTCGAGACCATGCTGTTTGGCGTGTCTGGAAGCTGGGATGACATGGACGCCACTTCGCTCCCTGTTGAGTTGGACCCCGGCCCCCCCTCCGAGAAGTTGACCTGAGACAAAATAAAAAAAAACATAATCATTTTAAAGTTTTAACACGGCGACAGTCAGCCTTATTATATTACACCAAAGTTCTCTTTGTGTCGTTGTACAGGGGTGTAGGCCTGCGTTTGTGTGGTTGCGCGTGCGAGTGTACGCGTGCGTGCGCGGGTATTTGCGTGCGTACGTGTGCGCGCGTGCGTGAGAGAGAGAGAGAGAGAGAGAGAGAGAGAGAGAGAGAGAGAAGAGAGAGAGAGAGAGAGAGAGAGAGAGAGAGAGAGAGAAGAGAGAGAGAGAAGAGAGAGAGAGAGAGAGAGAGAGAGAGAGAGAGAGGAGAGAGAGAGAGAGAGCGAGTTGCTCACCAGTTGCTGGAACGCAGGCTGGTCTATGTCACTCTGCAGCGCGAAGTCGCTCAGGACCTTCCAGGGCGGCTGGTAACTCTGCACCTCCACCGGGTTGGCCTGCAGACCACCGTCGTGTCGCTCCGGGCTGGCCGCCACCATCGGCGTGCCCGTCATCCCCTGGATGTTCTATAAGAGTCATGATGATAGTAGAATATCAAGAACAATATTCACCATTATAAGCTCACAACACAATAACGTGTCATCAACGTGTGCCGGGAGAGGTCACCCGTGGCATTGCGAGCTTGTCTTCAACGCCTAAACGAAGTCATTTACGCACGCGTTTATAACCATAAAACGAGCTCTCCATACCGGTTGATCCTTGTTTTTTCAACGAGGTGGGCTTCTATACTACTACTGTGCC
>OLKM01000076.1:269409-271909 GCA_900291075.1 Melanogrammus aeglefinus
TGTGTTCCTATAGTTTGGGGGATTTCTATATGAGATGTAGGCTATTCTTTACATTAAGATCTAACCTAGTTCGCTGTTGTTTTTTTTCTCTTCCCTTACAATGTCACGACTTCAGAAAGTTGGAAAATTGGCATTTCAAACAATTAAAGTAAATGATTACATAATATGACTTTTCTTTCCCGACAATTAAGCCATTGCAAGTATAGCCGATGTTTAAATGGTAAGAATACCATCTTAACTGTAGCCCTATCAATCGTTGTGAATTAATTGAGTTTGCATGTAGGGATTATATTTAATAACATGTATAACTTGTTTCTTATAACTTTCAACAGCAACAGGTACCACGCACAGTGCAGAAGTCCCTCATATTTGTTTGGATGTTACAGCCAAACGTGTGAACAACACGTTTGGCTACATAACCTTTTGATCACTACAATATAAGTAGACTTAGAAAGTAAGCAAATGTGCAACAACTAAACCAAATATGGGGTCACACATCGTTCACAGCGAACCTATAGCTTAATGTTAAATGTGGCTCGTCCTGCAAGACTCCTGCACACTATACGGTTTGTGAGCGTGTACATCTGACTATAACACACACAAACACGCCCTCTTGTGTCAGAACAAGCACCCCATTCAGCAGCCCCTGAACACAGGACACAGAGGGGCGGTCCAGACAGGCAGGACACTCTCTCCCTATAGTCTAAAGGGGCTTGATTCAAGTGCTGGTCGGTAGAATTGGAGTCAAAACATTTATTGTTGGTATGGATCAATTTCTAGGTAAAACAAATGCTTGGAAAAATACACACATGGGTCCCGATTTGAGTATCAGGTGGGATATGGGATCAAACGGGAGTTCGATGTTTTTGGACAGGAAGTAATTGAGACACTAGTCTTGGCTTCTGAATAAATGGATATCGCATACGAATATTTTCATCATCATTATGAAGATGATGATGGATATACCTATATTATTATTATTATTATATTATTATTATTAATATTAAGAATCATAACATTCACAATTTATATTAATATTTGAATTAGATCCCTATTATCATCATCACATATATTATATTATTATTAACAATTGTATTCATTATTAGGACTTTTATAATATTATAATCGTTATTATTTGTATTTTTTTCTTTTCTTTTTGTGCAGTGGTATAAGTAGTATTAGTGTTAGTAGCACAGGCAGTGAAGTGCTGGATAGAGCATGTCTTTATGCTGTGTCAGTGACCGTATATTTACTGGCAGCCTGGCAGGAGATTTGACTGGACCCTTGTAAATAATTGATTGATCCATATGGTTATTGTTCCAACATCATCTCACACTTGATGCCCCTACCCACTGAGCTGCGCATTTGAACATCAGCAATGGTATTAAAGCAGCGCTCACAGATTGTAGACAGTCACTCTTCAACAGAGCAATAAGGCAACAAAAATGTTCCTCAAAAACATGCAATTCTTGACACAGAATTGACACAGGACCAGAGAGAGAGAGAGAGGGGGGGGCAGGCTGAGATGAGATGAGTGTGTGAGGTGTTGTGAGGGGGGAGGGGGGGGGGGGGGTGAACAGATTCATGGTTGCGTCAGACCCAGCAACTTACCCTGCTGAATCGTCAGAACAATGTTTCAGGAGTAGCTGCAGAATATTCTCTATGTGTGTGTGTGTGTGTGTGTGTGTGTGTGTGTGTGTGTGTGTGTGTGTGTGTGTGTGTTGTGTGTGTGTGTGTGTGGTGTGTGTGTGTGTATGTGTGTGTGTGTGTGTGTGTATGTGTGTGTGTGTGTGTGTGTGTGTGTGTGTGTGTGTGTGTGTGTTGTGTGTGTGTGTGTGTGTGTGTGTGTGTGTGCGTGTGTGTGTGTGTGTGGGTGTGGGTGTGGGTGTGGGTGTCTTTTTGACTGGACTGGGGCATCAAAGAACAGGGCTCTCCTCTAATCTACCCCCCTGGTATTTAGAAGAAGGGTCAGAGAGCGAGGCTGAGGCAGAGCTGAATTATACAACACGGAGTACCACCATCAGGCACTGGAGAGCCGATCCTTAGAGATACTGGAACTTTAGAGACGGGTGTGGAAACAAGAATAGAGAGGACAAGAAGATGGCTGGTTAGCAGAAGGAAACTGGACTTTTGGCACCTTGAGAGTCATTGATCAGTTAAACTACTGTAAAATGACCCAAAAAAAATAGGGTTTTCCCCCCCAAAAAAAATTGTTCGGTCCACAGCACTACAATATGTTTATGTAGAGGTCGTTACATCATTTAAAGGGAATGCGGAAGTCACTAATAGTATTCATACGAATGTAACTGGGTTGGCTCCAATGCATGATAAATAAGAATAGGAAATATGCGATTTAACATAACAAAAGCAAAGGTTACTATGGCAATTATTTACCTAGACATATATGTTAATACCAATGTGAAAACGTGAATACCAAAGAGCAGGGAGAAATATAAAAATGTCACTTACTACCAGAATCTAACAAATAATGGATGGAGGT